>PVKC010035215.1:0-13519 GCA_004027635.1 Crocidura indochinensis | reverse complement strand
CATAACAGACTTTTTTTCATTTTGGTTGTTAAAGTTTGGGTTGTAATGATTTTGGTGTTGTTGACTTTGTTGTTTAGGTATTTAGTTCTGCCCTTTCTGAACAACACCAATACACCTGAATTCCCTGGCCCCTTCCACCATTATTAGATATTCGTCTTTCTCCTCCTCCACTCAATTTCTATACTTCTCTCAATACTCTACTGTCAAAACTGTTCTCAACAACTCTCATTTAAACTATTGCATTTCCTGATGCATTTGTTCCAAATACCACATGTAAGTGATGCATCTTTTATTTATCTTTATCTTCTGATTTACTTCATTTACTAAAATATCTTCCATTTCCATCCATGTTGCAGATAATTGCATGATTGAATCAGTCCTTATAGCTAGGTATATATATATATATATATGAACCCGATTTTTATGATACCCACATATTATTTTGGTTTACAATGCCCATAATTAGTAGCTGAATTTGCATTTTTGTTTTTAATGTTAGTCCTGTGTGTATTCTTTGATAAAGAATCTATTCACAATGATTTTCAGTTTTTGACAGTGTTATTTATTTTTTGTTTGTTTTGTTTTTGTTTTATTTGGGGGGGGCACATCCTGTGATGCTCAGGGGTTAATCCTAGCAATGCACTTAGAAATCGTTCCTTGCTTGGGGGACCATGTGGGATGCTGAGGGATCCAACCAAGGTCCATCCTAGGTTAGCCACATGCAAGGCCAACACTTTACCACTGCGCCACCACTCCAACCCTAGTGTTTCTGTTTTTTTTTGTGTGTTAGGAAATTACATGTAAGGTGTGTTTTATTTCTGAAAATCCCATGTGTACTCTTATGCACACTACAGTACTATTTAGAATTTTTAATATAAGGTAAAAGTTTAGAGCCAAAAATTACCCAGAGAAGAGGGTAGTAGAGTACTATTAGAACTATTGTAGTAGTGTGGCCTAACTATAATAATAACATAAAATTCATGGCCTGGGATATAGCATGGAGGTAAGGCGCTTGCCTTTCATGCAAAAGGTCATCAGTTCGAATCCCGGTGCCCCATATGGTCCCCCGTGCCTGCCAGGAGCAATTTCTGAGCATGGAGCCAGGAGTAACCCCTGAACACTGCTGGGTGTGACCCCCCAAAAAAAAACAAAAAAATAATAACATAAAATTCAAAGGAACATAGAAATAAAATATGATGCATATACGGATTAGAATTTATTAAAATAAAAGTGATATTTTGCCTTTTTTCGTTAATAAATAGAATAAGGGGAGTTATTTTATCAAAATAATTCAGAAAAAGAGAGATTTGAATGATCTTATTTATTCTGTGGGACAAGAAAGCAAAGTAAGGACTAGATAAAACCAAATAAAGTATGTGAAAGTAATTAAGTGGCCTGTAGTTGAAGTATATTAATGTGTCAGTGTGTTGTAATGTGGTCACATATGTGTATATATCTATATATCTTTTATAATGTGATCATATATATGTATATATACGTTTCATATATACATATATAAAGGAGGTATGGAATTATTCTTAAGATAGTCTTTTATGAGCATATTTTACCTCAAAATAAAATAAAAATAAAATAAATAAAAAATAAAATAAAAAGTTTAAAGATTTATAAACCTCTAATTTATTCAAAGTATTAGAGGTTCTTAAAGTCCCTCTACTTCCACAAATAATCACATATTTTTAATCTGGATATTTAATGACATCATTCATGAAATGCTTGCTCTTTTTCTTGCCATTTTGAATATATGTATTTCCAGAATTTCTACAAATTCTTCATCATTTATATTTGTAAAATACTCAGTTAAATTATAAGGCTGATGAAAAACAGATAAGGAAGAAAAAACATTTTTATATTTCCATATTTGTAGTCCTAAAATAATTTATACTGAATGGTTTATAGAAGGACATGGCTCCAATTTCTGGAGCATATATTCTTACGAGTCTCTGGTTTAATACCCACTACCACATGGTATCCTAAATACTGTTAGGTATGTTCTCCATATTTGCATATATTGTAATGTTTCTATTCTCTTTTTATGGTTTGTGTACCATATGCAATGGCGCTTAGTGGTTACTACTGACTCTGGCTCAGAAATCACTCCTGGCAGATTCAGGGGATCATATGGGATGCTGAGGATTGGATCAGGATTGGCCTTGTTAAAGGCAAATGTCCTACACTCTTTGCTATCACTCCAGCCCTCTATTAGTTCTATTTGCAAAAACAAATTTGTCATATAAATGCACTATAGATGTAAAATTTTTATATACATTAAAATTTGAATGAAAACATTATTTCCACTTTTATTTTGTTTGTTTTAGGACCCCATGCAGCTGTGTTCAGGCTAATTCAGAGCTATTTCTCTGGCCCCTCACTAGCTTCTGATAACCTACCTGCAAAAAAGTTGCCATGTAAATCTTGGTACTAATACATAAGTCAGCAATATGACCATAGCAGCTAACACTTAAAAATGATCTCCATTGTCAGTGTGCAATCCCTTCATTAAAACCATGTAACCTTTTGTTATTCATATTCTGTTCAAAGAGTACAATGCAGTTGTTATAAGTTAATAATATTAACTTTAATCAAAAAGACATGAGGATTTTAAATAATAGCATTAGTATATTGATGTAACCACTATCACTCACAAAGGGGTAAATGGTATGCTATAGAATATTTATTTAACAGAAATTACTAAAATTACTATGGAGTTATATTTTTATTTATTGCATTTGTTTTTATATTTCTTTTTTTTAATATTAGTAATTTTTATTTTGACCAAAGTGGATTACAAATCATTCACAGTAGTATTTGAGGTTCATAGTGGCATTGAATCAGGGACATTCCCACCACCAATGTTGTCCTCACTACACCACTGTTCCCAGCCTGCACCCCATATCATCCTTCCTTTGCCTCCCAGGCTGCTAGTACAAGTGTTCCCTTCTGTGTCTAGTCTGTTGTAGATTGGGTATCGTTTCTGTAGTAGTTGGCTTTGTATTTGGTGTTCAAGTCTAATCATTTTTTTTATTTCTACTCAATGTTCATATGACTGTTTGGTTTTGGTGCCCTCCAATATTTCCCCTCAATTTGAGAGGCAGAACAAGATGGTTCAAGCTATGTATTTCTGTTTGAAGGTAAGAGTAAAAAGTGGGGGGGAGGGGAGAGAAGAGAAATGAAAAAGGGGGGGCGGAATTCAAACAAGCAAAATAAAAACCGGGAGGGGTCCTTCTAGAGACAATAAATCTCATTTTAAGAAAAGAAAGGGAAAAAGAAAGGAAAACATAAAAATAATACAAGAAAAATCAAATCCAAAATAAAACAAAACAAAATCAAACAAAAAAAAACCCTGAAATGCACCATAGCAGTATTGACAATAACCAAAAATTAACCACAGTCCTGAAATAGAGATGAATCAAAGCACAGTAAAACAAAAAGAGAGAGAGAGAGAGAGAAGAAATAAAAAGGGCAAAGAAAGGAGAATGAAAAGGAAAAAAACACAGGCAACAATCTTTACAATAAAAATGAAAAAAAATTTTAATTTGTCCATTTTTTAAAAAATTTTGCATAGGTACAGTAAAAATTCGGGTGATTAGGTAGGAAATTTCTCAGGCCTAAGGTATACAGGGTTCCTCTGCCTTTGAGGTATACTGCCATGGGTATAACTACAGGCTCCATACATGCTCTCCTAGATCCTTTTGTGATGTCTTGAAGCTCTCTGCTCCATCATGGATGATAAAATCAGGCCTCTGTAGCTAGTGATCTTGGTATTTGTACATGTCATAGGATGGAATTTTTCTTTACAGTTTCAGAAGTTCTGTTCCATCACTGTTGTTTTTATCGGTTTTCTATAGTTGGTAGTCTTGGTTTTTGTACCTATCCCAGGATGAAGCCTAGGATAAAGTCATTATGTTTCTAGAAGTTATGCTCAATTGCAGTTGTCTCAGTCATACCTCTGGAATTAGATATCTTGTTTGTTGTATAGGTTTTAGACCAAAACCTGTCTAGGGACTTTTTTATTGTCCCTGGAGAGGCTCTGCCCAGTCATGGTAGCTACATTCCATCTTCTGTAGTTAGCGATGTTGTATTTTGCGCTGATCAAAGGATGATGTGTCTTCTGGTTTCATCTTATTGTTAGGTGTTGAGATGAGACAGCCTGCTCTTAGCCCAAGTTATTGCCATTTCCTCGTTGTCAGGATGTCATACCAAAACCAGCACATATTGATGTCAGAGTGGTATTAAGAATGTCCCAGAGGGAGTTTGGTTCCTGGAGCTGTTGTGGAGAACTATGTCAGTTCTATGTCTGGGATCTTGGGTTCAGGTTGGACTGCCACTGTCTAATCGCATGGAGTCTAAGTTGGGACCACATGACATATGTTCAAGGTGGGAGGTGACTCTGTATTGCAAAAAAGTATGAGCTCTTATCCCTAGTAGATAAGAGCTTATTTTTATATATAAGATTTCCTCCCTTTTTAGTATGCCATTGCAAAAAAGAAATGTATTAAATTAAAAAAAATAAATGTATAAAATGTATGCTATCTTGTATTACTGGTGTATTTGGGGGTGAGAGTGTCAGGCTCCATCTTCTCTGTGCCCTGGTTTTAACCTAGGCTTTAATTCAAGGCAAGATTTTTTTCTTGTAGGATTTTGTATCCAGCAGAACAAAAACACCAAAACAGGTGAAGTTAAGGAAATGAAGATAGCAAAATGAGGACCATACATATATATATATATATATATATATATATATATATATATATATATATATATATATATATACACATACATACATACATATAGATATAAAGGAAAATAGAAACAAAAATGATTTAAAAAAATAATTCAGGGAGCCAAGTGTTGGAGGAGTCTACCTTGCTTTTGAAGATAAACAGGTTAAAAGGTAGTATTATATAGAATTTAAACTTATAAAGGAAATAAAGGCTTCCCCATTGTCTTTTGGGATATTCTTGTGGGGGTGAAATCCAGGGCATATTTTTATCGCACACCCTGGTCCTGTTAAATTTGGGGAGTGATTTGCAATTGAAAGGACTCAGAGTTCTTGCGCTGGAGGTCCTTCTGGAGGTGGTTCTGGTATCAAGCGACAGTCCACTATTGGGAGCTGTGAGAGAAAGGGTCACAGAGGATGAGTCAGCAGGAGTGTTGGTTTTAGTTTCTTATTGAGGGGAGAGATGTGGGGCTAAGTGGGTGTCCCTCCACTTGGAAGCTAGGTGATGACTTGATGGGGCAGGAGGTCAACCTTGATACCTAATGGCTTAAGAACTGAGGGTAACTAGTATTAATAAAGTGGGATATCAGGTTGTGCGGGGCGTGAAGGGATAGTAGAATTTCTGAGGGGTAGAAGGAGGGATAGTATATAGGAGGGGCTATATACACTGTAGATATGGATTGTTTACAAATTGTTTGAGTCTCTTAGAGGAGACCTGTCTCTATGTACTCATGCCCACATATAGACATACATTATATTCTATTCTTAAGGTATTGTTAGAGTTCTGATCCTAATAGGATGGGTCTGAGCTTTAAGAACTGGTTGAGTTAAGATGAATAGGAGAGATGCTTAGGAGAGAGTGGAAGGGAGAGCCACAGAAAAGAGAGTGGAGAAAAAAAATAGGTAAATATATTGCAAATAAATTAATCATAAATTTAATAAGTCAAATAAAAGAGATTGTGTTGGTGCATCAGAGTTGGGAGGTTTTCCCAGTTTCCAGACAACCCATCAGTGATGAGTTTGGGCCTTGCTAAATGAAGATTTCAGCATTAGAAAATACCTGGAGCAGTCTAGGCTACCCATAGTCTTCGAGTCTCTAGTAAAAAACAATTTATTAATAAGGTCTGCTTATGTAAGTGGCTATGCAAAGTAATATTGTTCACTGCATCTTATGTATCAAGGTTCCTTTCCTAAAGAAACTATCAGTGAGGGTTTTATTTAACATAGATTGCATTGATGATTAGGAAGAAGAGGGAGAAGAAAAAGGGGTGAAGAAAAGAAGTAGGGAGAATAGAGAGAGAGAGAGAGAGAGAGAGAGAGAGAGAGAGAGAGAGAGAGAGAGAGAGAGAGGAAACGTTAATTTGCCTGAGTGTGTTAGTTGAGTCGGTCCTGTTATACATATCTGTGGTTAGCAATTGACTGTTTTCATGGTCTGAATAGTCATATGATTCAGGCCCTACTAGAGGACGTATACCAGAGAAAGAAGGTATATTGGATTGTTTTATCCAGACTTTTTCATAATGTAAACTGAATACAGTATCTAGTATGACTGAGCACCAGGGTGTCAAATTAGGATGTCCACCCTTCGTATCCAAGAATCCCTGGCTGGAGTTCCCTGCAACTAACCCGAGGCGTCTGCCTGTTTATATATTTCTTAAAGATATTCTAATGTTCACATGACTTTATTCATTTGTTTATACACTTAATTAACATCTATTTATTCACTACCAACTAAATGTTTGGCCATTTTACTTATTGTATATACAATAGAAGAAGCCATCTTTGATAAATATTTAGGCAAATGATTGCACAAATTTTAAGAACTCTTGCTGTATATCTACATTGAACGTCATTCACTTCAACCAATAAAAGGCATGGTTCTCATCCTCATTTGGGTGGCATCCTTCAATGTTCTGGGCATCCAGGGTTTATTCTCAATATTTGAATTGTAGACTTTGTGTTCCCCTAAATATGTAAAGGGTCAGGCTGAGCCAAAGATTTAACTCCAGATATTGATTATAAAATACATGTTCTTCAGTCCTTTGAACAGTATTCTTGGCATAGTCACTGTTATTAAAATTGGGTCACATCCGGCAGTGCTCAGGGGTTACTCCTGGCTCCATGCTCAGAAATTGCTCCTGGCAGGCACGGGGCACCGGGATTTGAACCGATGACCTTTTGCATGAAAGGCCCCTAAAAATATTTTTTAAATATACTTTTTTTTAAACTTTTGACTTTTCATTTCAAGTTTCTTTTGAAACTCTTTTCCACTAACATGTTCATTTTTTGCATTTACATATCATTCTGTGCAACATTTGACTTTAGAAAGGACATATTTTACTTCTTTTCTTGCACTATTAAGTAGTCTTTGTTTTATATCCTAAAATAAGTATATAGGATTTGTTGTAGACAAATTAAATAATAATCATTAATTTTATTCCTTACTTTTTTCTCATAGCATATGCCTGTCACTTTCCTCTAATTCTTCACCAGGTATTTTTTCTCCTTTTTCAAATTCATACATGCACAAATATATGTATCTTTCATCTTAAAATGGTATAATCAATACTAGAGAACACTAAAGAAATCAATTTATGCTGTCTTATGAAGGAAGTAGAATTGGTAGAAATTTATAATGATATGGTATTTTGATTAATGTTACAATAAATATATCATAAAATACTAAATTACAGAAACCAGGAATATGACCCATTGGTAACCACATGCTTTGCATAGATGAGAATAAAACTGTGATAGCAAATACTGCCTTCAAAAAATTTTTAAAAGTTAGGCAAGTTGTGGGGCCAGAGCAGTGGCGCAAGTGGTAAGGCATCTGCCTTGCCTGTTCTAGCCTAGGACGAACTCGGTTTGATCCCCTGGCATCCCATATGGTCCCCCAAACCAGGAGCGATTTCTGAGTACATAGCCAGGAGTAACCCCTAAGCATCACAGGGTGTGGCCCAAAAGCAAAAAAATATTAGGCAATTTATGTATATATATATATATAATTCTATATAACTTCTCTTCAGACACATAAACATAAACTTAGTGAAAAGTTGTTGATATTGGTGAACTAAAAATACAATGTAATTTCCAAATATTCAAATAAAATACTTAACCTCTTTTGAAAATTTATGAGAATTTGTAAAATACAGAATCTCAATATAAAAGTTATTCAAACATATTTGTATTTAAACAAAAGGACATATTAAGATGCCCTATTTTTTGCCAGAAGTTTTGTTTCTTGGTCATAGAAACCAGTTTTGTGTAACAAGGGAAATATAACAGATGGCAAAGCCACAGCTCAGGAAAGAAAAAAAAGAAAATCATCCCTTCTGGTTTAGTTAATCCCTGGAGTTTTCCTTTTGGAGTAAGACTGGTATTCTATAGCAGTACCTTAAAAAGAAAATGAGGTTTTGTGGTTGGAATTTATGACTATAAGTGAAGAATGCTAGATTATAATTGCTTGAACTATTTATTCATTGTCTCTAGGAGGGAGCACTAAAATGCCACTGATTAATAAATAAATAGTGACAGAATGTTTCCAGGGATCTGCAAAAAGCAAACTAAGCAGATATTCATTGTCACCAGAAGATTTAAAATATTGTTATCCAAATATCAGATGGTCAAATTTGGACAGTACTTTTACTAACTTGAAGATACATGAAATTTGTATAAACACAGTGATTGTTTTCTTTTGCAAACAGTTGAAAAAAATAATATTAAAATATAAAATTATCTTCTTAAAATACATTTATCTTTCTTTGTATTACTATATCACATTTTTAACTTTTTATAGTAAAAGTAATTATTCTTCAGTCATGTCATTTTTTTATATGTGGATGAATATGGAGCGTATTATGCTTAGTGAATGAATCACAGAGAGTGATAGATATAGAATGACCACACTCTTTTGTGAGATATAAAAATTTATATAACAGTATTATATCCAAAGACAATAAAGACCAGGGCCAAGAGGACTGGTTCATGAAAGGAAACTTGCCAGAAGAGAAGTGCAGTTAGGGCAGAAAAAGGAACACTATGACAATGATAGTTGGAAAGGATGACTCCGGACAAGAACTAAGTGCTGCTGAAAGGATGTAAAATACATAATTCTCCTTTAGGAAAAATGTTCAGACCACAGTGTCTAAAAGGAAAAAAAAATGAAGAGAGAGAGAGAGGGAGAAAGAGAAGAAGGAGAAAAACGTCTGCCATAGAATCAGGCAGAGGAGACTTCATTTGGGACATTGGTGGTGGGAATGTTGCACTGGTGAAGGGGGTGTTCTTTGCATGACTGAAACTCAACTACAATCATATTTTAATCAAGGTGTTTAAATAAAGATATTAATAAACAAAAAAGAAAACTGGGACCATGGTGGTGAGAAATGTAGACTGATGAAGGAATGGTTGTTAAGCATTGTATTACTGAACCTCCATCATGAACAATTGTGTAACTTTGTATCCCATGGTGATTCAATCTTAAAAATATTATAAAATGATTTTCCATATAAATACATTATAGATATCCATCCATAAATATATAATACACAGAAAGTGAAGTGAATTCTTACTACACTTTGGCTACAAATATTTTATCTAAGTGTTTTAACTGAGAGGTTCTTCTCATGACTCATATTATCATTTCTGACAAAAGTCAGATAAATTAAGAGTATTTGCAATTTCTTTTTTTTTTCTTTTGGCTTTGGGCCACATGCTGTGATGCTCAGGGATTACTCCTGGCTATGTGCTCAGAAATTGCTCCTGGCTTGGGAGACCATATGGGACACTGGGACTTGAATCACCTTCAGTCCTGGATCAGCTGCGTGCTAGCAAATGGCTTTCTGCTGTGCTATCACTCTGGCTGCTGAAATTTCTTTAGAATTATCACTGTAAAGTATTGTAAAAGAAGTAAAATACCCTTCTATTTCATATCATATTTAAACACTATTTAAAAGGATAAATTTAATTTACTGTTATATATATTAAATTTTATAAGCATATTTGTATCATAATTTGTCTGACTTTTGTCCATTTTTTCACATTTTTTGATACTGAGTGATTGAATTCATTCTACTTAAGCTGTTTTATTTATTTATTTTTTGTTTTTTGGGGGGGCACACCCAGGGATGCTCAGGGGTTACTCCTGACTATACATTCAGAAACTGCTCCTTGCTTGGGGACCATATGGGACACTGGAAATCAAACCAAGATCTGTCCTGGATCAGCCACTTGCAAGACAAACGCCATACTATGAAGCCATCGCTCCGACCCCTAACGTGTTTTATTTTTATATTTGCTTTATCAAAGAAACATGCTGTGATGCCATAACTAAAGACTAGAAAAATAGTATTTATAAAATTATGCTGTTTTTGTTCTGTCCAGCTTTATTTATAGGAGCGAGTATATATACTGTAGATAATCAAATTAGATAGAATCACTGGATCCCTGTTTAATTTCTACTGGGAGGCTTTATAGCTCTTAATATGAGTATAGTTGTTTAGAGAAGATAGGCATTCTTATCTCAGAAATAACCACTTCAATGTTAGACCAGTAACCCATGTTTATGCAACTTGATGCTTTAAAGATTATATGATTATATTGAATAAAATCTTAAATCTCTACTGAATATAGTTAAAGGGAATATAAGACTATATTTCAGAGGCCTGTGGCCCCTTATTGCTAATGTCTTGAGGGAAAGATATGTTTTAAAACAGGTAGCACTGTAAACCAACTTTATAGTAGATTTGAACTACAGATAGGTTACTTGTTACAAGTTCAAAGAACTCCAGTGAGATTAAAAAAAGAAAAACAGAAGATGATGATGAAATTAAAGTATTCAGCCTGTTTTTGATGTGTATTTGACTTTTATTACTTTCTTTGTTTTTTTTTGTCCTCAAAAAAATAAACTCATTGATTTTAGAGAACCAAACATTGAGCTGCTATAGTATTAGAAATTAATACTTGTTACCATTTGATTTGTGAAAAATTTATAGAGACCCTTTATTTTCCAAATGATTTTTGAAAGTCTTCTAAATATCCCTTTCAACAATCTTAGCTAACTAGATCTGGATTGCCTATGCCTTGGGAAAATCTATGTGAGAAAAGAACTAAAGTATGACATATTACCCTTTTAGATTTTGGTTTCTCCAATATCTATTTATGATTAACCAGAAAAAAAAAAGAATCCCAAAGGAACGATGTAGTGTCTGGTCCATCATAGCCCCTAACTTTCCATTTAGAGAGAGAAAAATCATTATAGGGTTTTGAATACGTTTTAGTTATGTCTCATAAACAAGTTTAAAAATAACAACAAAAAAGGATGTTAACCATATGCTGCTTCATGGGTTGTAATTCTACAGGATAAAGTTACCCAAGTTCCCTCAAGCCCTTTGAACTGAAGAACCAGTGTGCATTTTTATTCAGTGGTACAATATGATAAACAGTAACTCATTCCTGGATATTCTAGGTTATGTGGTAGGTTCCCTTTGTTCTGTAAACTCAGTCCACCACATCATTTTTATTACCGTAGTTAACCATAATACTTTCAAGCAGATGCTTATAGTCACTAGGCTTGTGTTTTTCTTATTTGCCTTCTCAAAAATTATTTTACCTAATATCACAATTGAAAACTATATGTACAAAATGGTCAAAAGATGCTTAGATTCAGAATAGTGATCAGTTATCACTAATATTAATAGGATTTAATGATATATTTCATAATTCAAAGTCAATCACTTAAATATATTACTGAGTTAATGTTATTTTTGTATTAAAAGACATAATAGAGTCGCATTTTCTGCCTATGCTTCTCAAATTCACTTACAAGTTAGTGATCTCTAAAGATGGCAAACAGCAGCACTGTCAGTTTTCTTTCACATGCCACTTGTTGTAAATTAGACGATGGCCACATGCTTTCCTCTACATTTTCTATACATCTAAGCAAATAAAGGGACTACAAATGTGCAAAGCCAAACATACAGACTTGGGTCTGGATGTGATATTGCCGTCATCACATCATCTCCCTCACACCCATTACCCACATGATGTTCTAAAGACTTTGAATGCTAATGGTATGTTTATTCCAGTGCTCTGGAAAAGGATGATAAATCTCTACATACTCAATAAAGCTAAGTTAAAAATGATGGAAATAGGATTGTGTCATCCACCATTACAGTAAAGAGGACATTAAAATTTTGAAGCTGCCTCATTTTACCAGTTGGCAATTGTTTAAAGGATCAGGAAAAATCAGTTGAGTGTTGGAAAATGGTCCTGCTTTTATTTTTGGAAGTGGTTTTTGTGTGGTTACTAATCTGTCTCTTTCGTTCTCATTAGCAACTTTGGTTCTCATAGTGAGCCTGATGAATTCAAATTCAGAATTAAATCAAGGAAGGTATTTCATCAGTGAAAATAATAAATTAAGGGCATGGGGGACATCAATCTCTGATGAGCTCTAATTTAAACCTAAGAGACGAGTAGCCTGAAATATTCGCTGCAAACTATGGATCTCAATAAGTCTCAGGATTTCATTATCAGCAGTGGTGCTTCTAGTTGTAACTCTACTCCTATGAATTTTAGTGGAAATTCTATGATCTTCAAGTGGCTCTTGACTAATTGGGAAGAATCCTAGCCATAAGAGAGTGTGCTTTTGAAAGCTGTTAGCATGGTTGGAAATTCTAGATGAAGATGGGCATAAACTTTGACATTATGCTTTAATACCACTGTATAAAATATGCTTTAAATACCACTGTATAAAAGTGGTATTTAAAAAACATTAATGTCGGGGCCGGAGATAGAGCACAGCGATAAGACTTTTGCCTTGCACGGGGTGATCCAAGATGGACCTCGGTTCAATTCCCTGGCGCCCCATATGTTTCCCCCAAGCCAGTAGCGATTTCTAAGGGCATAGTCAGGAGTAACCCCTGAGAGTCATAGTGTGTGCCCCCCTCCCCAAAAATACATGAATGAATAATTACGAAGATGATGAAGGTAATGTATGATAGTTTTAAATAGCTATCATTATTTCTATTTTTGATATTATTATTCACTGTTGACCCATATCTGCCAAGTCTAGGTCCTTAATGTTCCAAGGTATTTCACTCTATGACAAGGAGAAGTTCAGTTTGAAACCTGTAGGCTCATCTTTATTTTCTCCACTCTTCACTTGGACTTTGCCCAAAACAATTGACAAGTAAATTTCAGAAAATGTATATGCTTCATTGATGAAGTACATGCAAGAGTGCACTTTATTAAGATTTCAAAAAGGCTATTACAAATAATAGTATCAAGAAAGGTTTATAATATAAAGATATCAGAGATGAGCCATATTTAAAACGTTTGAAGAAGAGATATCTAGAAGTAGAGGTTTTCAAAGAATATATATCAATTAAAATTTTATTGGGGATATTATTGATTTGTTTTTCTCTCATTTCAGTTGGGAAGGGATTCTCTAAGCTATTTCAACTCAACATTTAAATGCAAAACCTCCTAATTTTAGGCCATATGCTCAGTTCTAAAACCCTTTATATTTCCCAATTGGATTTTGGTTTATCATGCCTTATTATTAACTGAAAACTCTTAAAAATTGATATATATTTTTTCAGGGATCAGATCAATAGCACAGCGGTAGGGCGTTTGCCTTGCACAGGGCAGATCTAGAATGGACCTTGTTCTATCCCCAGCATCCTATATGGTCCCCGGAGGGACTACTGAGCACATAGCCAGAAGTAAATGATGAGAGTCACAGGGTGTGGCCTCAAAAGAAAAAAATGTATATATATATAT
>PVKC010035214.1:0-13488 GCA_004027635.1 Crocidura indochinensis | reverse complement strand
TGGGAGTTCAGCATCCCCACCCAGACCCACCCATAGGAGCCTGGTAGAGAATGGGGGAAAAGTCCAGGGTACCTTCGAGCCCCACCAAGGTACCACCTCGGTGGCCTGCCCAGGCCTGTGGGCCAGGGAAGCCGAGGAGATCTGGAGCAAGGCGGCAGCAGGGTGCTGGGGTCGCCCCCGTCCGGCACCCCCCTAGGCCTGGTTAAGCAGGACCCCTGCCGCATGGCAGGGGCCTGCCGAGCCCCAAGCTACTGCCAACATGGATCTTTTGATTCCAAAAGCCTCCCACTACCACTGCTGCTGGTTGCTGGTTCTGTCTGTCTCATGGCCACACATTTCTCTGAACACCATCCCCATGTACTATATCTTACATACTCTCTGCCCTCTTAAAGCAGGTGGGACCATAGAGTTGTGAATAAATGATTGAGTATGCTCTTTTGATTCTCATCTATAGACTTGAGGCTAATCAAAAAAGAAAAAAAATGAAGATTGGTAAACAAGGCCTAATCAAGCAAGGTCTGAGAATTATGCAGGTCTTCCTAGAAAGTGTCTGAACATGAGACAGAGTCTCTGTATCCTTAAAGAATGGGGCATGAGCTTGTGACCAGGAATAGAGGTGTTGGCTTTGGAGCTTAGAGTGATGAGGAAAAGAGCCTCCTGCCCATATTGCAAACAAGCTCACTTCCAGCAGGTTAACACATAGAGCAGGAACTAAAGAGAGGCAGCTGAGTCTCAGAGACAAGACATAACTGGAGTGTATTTGGGATGTACTCAGGATGGTCAGAGTCTTGCTTTGTAATCTGTATCCTCTGGGAACATGCTCTAAATGTTCTCATGCCCTTGAGGTGGTCCAGACCCTGCTCTGCAACACAATATGCTTGAGAATTTCTGTTTCTATCCTCTCCTGCCAGCAACCTGCAAATGCCCCAATCCCATCTGATATTCTATAAAATAGAGCCTTTGGTTCTGAAACCACTTCTGGAGCTTAACTGAATCTGCTAGTGGAATATGTGTTTTCCTTTCTTTCAAGGCATGCTGGTTAATTTGTTTGTGTTTGGCTACATTTTTATGGGAATTTCTGTAACAGGAACAGCTTTTCATAGAAAGGCAAGAAGGAAATGGAGCACTCTGTTCTACAGTGGAAAAGAACTGGATCCAGTTGACTATCTGAAGGAGCTTTGAAGTGACTTCATCTCTGGAGCTGCCAGAATGGAGCATAATCCCAGCCCCACATTCATTTCAGCTTTCTAACACCCTGAGCAAAGGACTGAACTGGACTAAGCCATTATTATTCTCTCCAAAATTTATGGTGAATTGTTATGCAGCTCTAATCCAGGGGAAATGAATTGTTTTATTTGAATGATAAATGAAGCAGTGACCCCAGAAAACTGAAAAAGTTTGAAATAATTTGAGCAAATGCTGCATATCTTTTGGCACTATGAAAAAAACAGGTTTGAAGACAATAAAACAATATCTTCGCAGTACCTGGATTGGGAGGGGGTTGGATAGAAGTGATCTTTTGCTCTATTTTACTTTTCCTTTGAACATCTCTCACATCTAGAAAAGGGATAGCAAAATAAAAATTAAAAAATTCTGGTAAAACACAAGGCAGACACCAAATGACCAGAGACTGATGGTCGTTTTGCAAAGTGAGTAGAGCACAGTCTCTGCATTGTCGATCAAAGAGATTCCCACTGCCTCTGTCAAGTACTGTTGCACCGGATTTAGCTAAAAAGGAGAGACCTCATATTGTAATTCAGACCAAAACAACAGAGCAATGCTTACCTCTATTTGAATATTTATTTGGGTAGAAGGAGGGGCAGGAAACCTCTCTCTCCCCCTTCTCCCTCTCTCTTCTCTCTCGGTTATTTATATCTTGAAAAATTGAGTTGGTTTGGAGATAAACAGTAAGAAGTCCTTGAAATCATCTGGTCATCCTGATTATTATCATGTATCTTGCATGATTTTTCTTGTGTTTCTTCCTAAAACATAAGGGTTTTGTTGTTGTTGTTGTTGCTATTGTTGTTTATTTGTTTGGGTTAGGGGTTTTGGTTCTGGATCCCATCCAGAAGAGCTCCAGATTCACTTCTGGCTCTGTACTTAGGGTACCATCTGCAGTGCTGGGATCCAACTGGGATTAGCTACTTGAAAAGCAAATATTTTAACCCTTGTACTGATTCTCTGAAATATAGCTTGTAATAGTCTTAAACTCTGCTACTGCTCTGAAGGAAAAATATATCAGAACTAAGTGTACATGTGTGTTCTTGCCTACAAAATAGGTCTAGTCTACTTAGTGCCTTCTGAAAAGCAGTCCATGCAAATCAAGTGAGATAATGAGTGTCTTTCCTCTATAGCACAGTTTGTCAAAGTCAAGAGGATATCCAGAACACTGTAGTTTTAAGGCTCTGTATTCTTTTCAAATTATCCAGGTATCTGACCTCTAGGCACTCAAGGGCACTGTTTTGGGATTATCCTAGAACTTAGAAAACCCAACTAGCTTATTCTTTCTTGTTACAGGGAAAAGTCCTGGTTCTGAGAGAGGATGGATTCTGGATCCAAGCCATGTCTGAAAAAGGGCAAAGTAATCCAAGTTCTTCTAACTTAGACTCCAGAGTGCTTCCTAGTTCCTCCTAAGAAGTCACCAAACTGTTGATTAAAATGATAAAATATAATGTATAGAGTCCGCTTGTTGGGTGAGGCTGCCACAGGCACCATGTTTCTAACCCCTCAGGTGGACAGGTCTGATGAAGGATAGTAGTGGTGGAGAAATAATTCACAAGCAGTCAGTTAAAGTTTCATCAGAGTCAGCTCACTTTATTCCCTCATGGCTCTTCTCCACCATGAGTCTCTGCACCATGTTTATCTAACTCCCCTCTTCTCCTGATGAACTCTCTGCTGCTTCTCTACTAATCTTTCTTTTGGGGCAGCTTCTCACTGCTTCTCTCCAAGATCTCTGCCTTTTGGCTTCTTCTGCCTCCCCCCAAGCAAACTCTCTTTATCTAAAATAGTCTGCCCTATCCCAGCTGTGGGCCAGTCTGATCCTCCAGGTGGGATTAACATCTCAAAAGTAGAGGCTAAGGAAATAGGAAGTTGGGCGAAGGGTTACATGAAACCATGCAATTTCAGAGCTGGAAGGGACCTTCATTTTTATCTGCCCTCCTCAGGAAGCTGAGGGCAGACTCAGAGTCTGTGAAAAGGGTCATGGAGGCACCCCCAAGAGCACAAAAGACAGAGGTCAGATTTCAGATAACCTCATGCACACCCCAATCCTCTTGAGTGAGAAACTACAGATACTTGCCACTTACTTTATGCTTTCCCCTGGGTGGGAAGGGACATCTCTCTGCATTTCGGGGAAAATACTTGCAACATAAACACATGACACAGAGAAGCACATTTTAGCACTGAGTGGGGATGAGTGCGTGGGTGCCTCTTTCTCTGGCACCCCTTTTCCTCTGTGGCCACAAAGGGAAGAGAAACTAAGTAGTCCTGGCCTGCAGTTTATGTTACAAGAGCTCTATCTGAGACTTAAGAATGCAGAGGAAGGAAGAATTTCTACCCTGCTAAAAGGGGAAAAAATGGGAGAAAGAGGGAGAGAGGAGAGGAAAGAAGGGAGAGGGGAGAAGAGAAATGGAAAAGGGAAAAGAAGGATGCCTGATCCAGGGACTGAAACTCAATCATAAACAACTTCATAATCATAGTATTTGAATAAAAGGAAAAAAAGAAAAAGAAAATAAAAGAATTCCTACCTTAGCACCCTCGACCCTGGTGATGCTTCTTGCTCTGTACTTAGCTTTCCCTCTGTACTCTGTTGACTAAGTAGTTCCTTTTAGTGGAAGCAGAAAGGTTTTGCTTATACATGTGAACCCTTCAGGCATCTGGTGAAAGGGGATCTATGAAAGGCAGCAGCATGGCATTTCTGGTGAGGGATGCATGGTAGAATGGCCTGGAAGGAAAGAAAGATGAAACGTATCTTTGTGGCTATCCACAGGCGGATACATGAGCCTTTTAAATGCTGCAGAAAAGATATAAATGAAAACTTATTGAGCATTTACTGTGTCCCATTGGAGGAAGTAGTATCTGGGTTAATTGGCGCCCAAAGGCAGAGTGTCAGAAGTCCAAGGAATGCAGAAAAAACTAGTCCATGATGACACAAAGATGCAGTGGCATTACCTCTAGGAGAAGCCAGTGAGTCTCGCTTAACTGGCAGGGGCCAGGGTTGAGGCAACATTTCAGTTTATTACAAATTCTTTTATGATGAGGAAGGCTCCCTTCCAAGTGCTCTACGGGTTTGCTTTCATGGGTGCCAGTTTAATCAAGGTTAAACTACTGTGGAAATTACTGCCCCTTTGTCTGGACCATGGGAAGGCTAGACTTTGGATCGATGCTTTCCCCCCAATGCAAAATAGAGCTGATTGACTTGGGCAGCCCTAGCACCATCTTCTGCATGAAATCCACCTTGCACTTGACATTTGTAGCATCTTGCAGTTTCCAAACAAACCCTATGGCACTGTGCCATGGCACTGAGGGGAAATGAGTTTGTGTTGGGCATCAGGAACATTCCACCACTTGAGACTATGTGGAGGTCTTCCAGTTGTTTGAGACCTTCAATTGTGTCTTTTGCCATTTCTCAGCCTTTCTCTGTGGCAATCAGGTGGTACTTTTATTCACTTCTTTCTCATACAACATCCACACTGCCTTGGAAGTTGCTGTTTCTTCTACATCAAAGCTTCCTCCCCTCACTTAAAAAACCAACTTCCTCAACACATCTGTGCCAAGAATGCAAATCATTCTTTTCTTTGTATTTGTTTCTTTTATTGAAACACCTTGTTTGCAATGTTGTTCATGATTGAGTTCCAGTGTTTGGGGCAGGCATCTCCCCTCTCCCCTTTTTCTCTCTCCCCTCAAAGTTATTCACGATTGAGTTTCATGCATTGTCCTTCACCAGTGCTCATTTCCTGACTCCAATGTCCTCAGTTTCCTTCCCACCCACTTTCCTCCCTGCCTGCCTATTGCCTCATCCTGCTTCCCTCATTGCTTCCCTCTGGGCTGGGATGGGGGGCTCTGTAGATGTGGGGAGAGCTCACATCTGCTCAGCATAATATCCCAGTCACCAGCTCAAGACTAAGCCCAGGTGGAATGAGAGTCCATATCTGTAGTATGAACTACTTTTGGACAAAGTTCTTATCTGCAGAGATTTTGGAGAGATTTCAGGAAACTGTCACAGAATGAAGTTGAATGCCCAACAAAGTATGACTCATGGATCAATTCCACTCTGCCATTCTTTCGGATGGGAACTGGTTTTCTGGGCCCACAGCCCTGTTCACGTATTGGTGTCATTGGCCATTTTTGGGTTCTAATAGCAGAGTTGAGGAACTGTAGACTAAACTATATGGGTCACAAAATCAGAAATACTTAGGACTAGAGAGATAGCACAGTAGTAGGGTGTTTGCCTTGCACACAGCTGACCCAGCACAGATGGTGGTTTGAATCTCAGCATCCCATATGGTCCTCTGAGCCTGCAGGAGCAATTTCTGAGTACAGAGCCAGGAGTAACCCCTGAGCACAGCTGGGTGTGACCACTCTCAAAAAAACCAACAAACAAAAAATATACACTTATGACCTAAACCAAGCTAAATCTAAGTTTAAGACCTATCCCTGAAAGGTCTTTCTTTTAATCCTCAGAGAAATATAAGTAAATAACCATTCCACAATACCTCCTCTGCTTTTAATTTTTTACTTACCCATACTTAGTTTTCTCTTTGATCTTTCAAGCCCATATATGATGTTAGTATCCTAAAATGATGGCTAAAGCTTACAAATTAAAATGTGTTTAGAGAAAATGACGGTGTCTTGGGCCAAAATCCTTTAAAAAGGAATTTTAAATTTCAACTTTTTAGATATTTTCTCTGCCTAATTCAATTTTACCATCCTCCAAAACACAGATCGAATTTCTTTCTTCTGGGAGGCCCCTTTGTTCATTGCAGGCCTCAGGATCTCAAAGTTTTATTCCTATAAAACTTAATGTGTGAGCCATTTATTTGGGACTCCCTGGTGACAGCTCTTATGTTGTCTTCTGCCATTATTTAATGTATATTAATTTTATTTTCCCAATTAGATGCTACACCCCTGAGGGTAAGGTCATTAAGTACAAAGCTGGCACTAAAAATGTTATCAAATGTTAATTCACATCTTCAAAACCCAGTTGGTATAAATGAGCTTATATAAGATGGCATGTCTGCATTTTTGGTTTATTTTTGCTTCAACTTTTCTCAAAGATCTTCCAGGGTCCCTTAGGAAGTTCCTAGTTCCTATCCAAGATTCTCACAAGTGCCATCTCGTCATATGCTCCTGATCAGGTGGTGATCAGTGATCTGTGTTGTTTTTTCTTCTTTTCCTTTACTAGCTACTCTGCCTTTGGGTGGTTTAGGCTATCTCTATGTAACCATGAATTTAAACCTCTGTTAAAAATGATCCGATTGTGACCTGGAGCCCCTAAATGATAGCTCCAAAGGATATGTCCGTGAAGTCAAGAAATTGTTGGGATAGATTCATCCCAACTCAGTGCTCCTTTGCCATGTGAACCATGAAGCATCTCTGCTTTGTGTCTCATCACCAGAGTTTCTGCTTTATGGGACCCAGGCAGGAATTTCTTGGCCTGGTGAGGGGAGTCAGCAGACCCCTTACTCTACCCTTTAATTCTTCTGTGATAATGAATAACCAAAGCTACCCCATTCCCCCATATCTTTCTTTCTGGTATTCATGGCCTGAGGTCTCTTTTGCAGCAATAATATCTGAGGTGTCCCTGCACAACACATAGAACTCACCAGAATAAATGCTGAGAGGATTCTAACAATAGGTACTTAAAGGTCTTGTAGCTTTCATTCCAATTTCTTTAACTTTTTTCTAGAGGGACTCAGCTCTTTGGTAATGAGATCAATATCTGAGATGACCATACAGTGAGGGAGCCCAGATAGTTGCTTGGAGGAGATGTGTGCCCTCAGCCCCCAACTGTCTCAACCCTTTTGCCCAACTTTTTAAAAAACGTTTACTTTAGGCACTTTAGTGGTTTACAAAAGTGTTACTGGTAGTGAGAGCTTCCATTCTAAAACATACCTGGTATAGTTGAATAAAGCAGTATAAGAAGGAAAGACTCAAATGATACAGGGAAGATGAATGTTTTAAGCTCACAGTTTCAGCAAGTAAGGTCAAAAATGAGGTTTGATGTAGGGTCCTCTTTGGTAAATAAATCTTCCAGACTAATTTTTCTCTATTCCACCAGTTTCACCACACCAAATTTTCCAGCATGTTCTGTTTGATAGGGGAAGTTAAAGCGATCTTGTCCACAGGAAACCCACTTTGTCCTGCTTTGCTCATCAAAATGGACTGCCATTGCCTGCCTGGGTTCTTCCTGGAGCAGGGGTTGTTCTCCATCATCTCCTTTTCCAAGCATGGGAGCTCTCAGTGCAGGTGGTTTCTACCGAAAAACGCCTTGCCGAGTAACTCTGCCCCTCATGCCCACTACCCAGGGCATCTTTCAAGCTGCTTCTAATGCAGGAATGAGGGACCAGCAGGTTCAAAGAGATTTGTCAATGGAGACTCACAGCAAGCTTGATCCAAATAGAATTAATTCTTCTTATTCCTGCATGGCTAGAAGTATTTTGCATAGTTCTCTAATACAGGCTTCCATTCATTCACTCAGTCATTATTTACTTACGCATGTATGAATGCGTATGAATACATTCCCTCAAGTATGCATCATTCTATTAACATTTGTTATCTAAGCAGTCGCTCTAATTTTAAATGAGAGAGAAAAGCAAATACACTTAGCAAGCAGTAGGTGCTCACTACTTCCTAGTTTCAATTTGATTCCAAAAACCCATTGAATCCCTGGACATTTTGTGAACAGAATCAAACTCAAGTTTTTTATAAGTTTTTTTTATATACTAAACTTTCCAAATAACGCAAATGATAGGATGAGAAGATTGGCTTCCATTTTTACTTGGTAACTGCTTTCACCTGTGAATTCATTCAACTGACGAGACAGATCCTAAAACATGAAACATACCAGTCCCTCTTTCCGGGTGCCAACCATTCTTCAACACATTGTCATGCATTCTGCACTGAAGTTAAACATCCTCTAGCTCACCCCAAATGACCGCATCTATCCATGTCTTCCCCAGTCGCCATGAAGTCATCTCAGTGGTGATTTATACAAAAGGAGCCTTCGGCAAGTAGAGAGTTATGGCTCTTGTGATGATCTCTGTGACTGCCCTAGAACTTGAGATAAACAGCCTTTCTCCATCCAGTTATCATGAGATTGTGATTTAAACATTTTCTTTTCTTCCAGAGGCAATGTAAAGAAATGTGTCCCCAATTTTTAAGCTCCAAGTACCTTTCTTTTATTACCTTTACCCCCTCCCTCTCTTTCCCTCTTTTCTTCCCTCCCTCCCTTTCCTTCCCTCCCTCCCTTTCCCTCCTTTCTCTCCTTCTCTCCTCCCTCCCTCTCTCCCTCCCTCCTTTCCTTCCTTCCTTTATTCCTTCCTTCTTTCCTCCCTTCCTTCCTTTATTCCTTCCTTCTTTCCTCTCTTCTTTCCTCCCTCCCTCTCTCCCTCCCTCCCTTCCTTCCTTCCTTCCATTTTTGTTTTTGTTTTGGGCCACACCCAGTGACACTCAGGGTTTACTCCTTGGTATGTGCTTCGAAATCACCCCTGGTTGGGGGGACCAAAAGGAATGCCAGAAGATTGCATTGATCAAATTGGGGTCTATCCTGGGCAGCTGCATGCAAGGGAAATGCCCTACCGCTGTGCTATCGCTCCAGCCCCCTTCCATCTTTGAACCACACTTGGCAGTTTTCAAGGCTTACTACTGGCTCTGTGTTCAGTGTATCACATAGGGTGACAGGAGATGAAACACAGGTTGACCACATACAAGGCAAGCACTATACTTGTACTATCTATCTTCCCAGGCCCCCCCTCCAAAGTACTTTTCAGTACATCAAAATCTTTCTGGGTTCCCCATGCCTCCACAAGTTACATGATGAGCAAGATGTGTGGCCCAAAGAGGAGATCTTTGGCTTGAATACCTGCCTTCAAGTGGGCTGGGGTGACCAGAGGAAGATAATGAAGCTTTCAAGACTTATTTCCCCTTCTCAAAGGAGGCTGTCAATTGCATTCACTTTGTGATGTTGAAGGAATTAAATAGACGAATGCATGAAAATGAGCAAGCTTCAGAGAGAGTGCCAGCTCCTAGCATTATCCTTTATAAATCTCTTTGATCGCCTTCAGGAAGCTTATTTAGCTGTGAATTTGTGTGCGCTTTTTTAAAAAAAAACTTTTTGAGAGTTGATGCCTGAAAAATATACCTGCCAAAGAGTGTCCCGGTCTCAAGAGAACAGCTTGATGAATTTTCACAAATGGTTTGCAGCTCCAGAATCAGAAGTAGAATATTGGGAATGAGTGATGGGATAGTGGATAAGGCACTTGCTTTACACATGGTCCATCCAGACTCAATATTCAACATCCATTATGTTTCTCCCAAACTCGGCCAGGAGTAATTCCTGAGCACAGAGCCAGGTGTGCTTCAGAAACAATAACAAAAAACTCAGAGTAGGGGCTAGAGCAATAGCACAGTGATAGGGCATTTGCTTTGCACGCACCTGACCCAAGGCTGATGGTTGTTCAAATCTCTGTATGCTATATGGTCCCCTGAGCCTGCCAGGGGAGATTTCTGAGTGCAGAGACAGGAGTAACCTCTGAGCACTACCAGGTGTAACCCAAAAACCTTTTTTTAAAAAGGCACTGTGTTCTGTGTTCCATGTACTGTATTCTGTCTGGCTCATTTTGCTTATTATAATGTTGTAGTATGGAAACTACATGACTAGTATTGTCCTATCATTAGAATGTTCCAGTTTATTTGCTATATTGCTGATGGGAGTTTGGGTAATTTCCAGCTTGAGGATGATATAATGGTGTTACAAACATTCCTGCACATTCTTCTAGGTGGCTATGTGGGCCTTTTGTTGTTGGTAGTGTTTTAGAACATTGATGAGGATGTCTGTATGATTTTTGTAGATAATGCGATATAGTTTTTCAAAACCATTCAGCCACTTTATACTCCCCCTAACAATTTTATTTTACTTATATGATTGCTATTGTTTGGGGAGCTACATTCAGCAGTGATCAGAGCTTACTCCTAGCTTTGTGTTCAGGGATCACTCCTGACGGTGCTCAGGAGACAATATTAGGTGCCAGGGATCCAATCAGTATCAAACACATGCAAGGCAAGTGCCTTGCCCACAGACCTTTCTCTCTAGTCCCTTCCTACCCAATTTTATAGGAGAGGTCCTTATTCTTTTCATTGGTCGTTTCTACTTTATATTACTTGAACCATTTTGCTCAGCAGGCAGGACTTGCTTCTGAAAATTCAACCTGACAACCCAATAAAAAGAATCTGACAATGTTGTGTTCAATCCATTTTTTAAAAAATCTTGAGTCCTGCACTCTTTCATTCACAGTCCCACTCATCTTCCAAGACGTGTGACAGAACGAGTCATTTTACTTCTGGGAGGCTCTTTTCTTGTATTTAAAAGGAGGCCACTCTTGCCCTGGGGGAATTCACAGCCCTTGTTTTAAGGAATGCTGTGTGGGCATTTGTGAACTCCTACTCCATCCTGTTTTCAAGTCCATTTTCTCCCTGCATGTGAGAACTTACTCATTTGCTGGGGTTGCACACCAGTTACAAATTGTCATCATTAGGGCTGGGTAGTAATTTCAGCAGTTGGAAAGTCAGGCCTTAATGGGTGATGTTACTCTCTCCACGGGACCCTTGAATGCAAAATTACAGCACAGAGAGGTGTTGTATGGTTTGTTTTCCCCTTATTTACTAAATGAAGAAGTGAAACAGAACCTGGGGATAATTTAAAAGTGTACACAATTTTAGGACATTTAACGATCTCATTTATTAGCCAACTGTGACCTCTCAGCCCTGAGAAAGCAAAATTTAAGGCATGGGGTGGGAGAAATTATAGACAAAAGTTTACCAAGATGATTCTCAAATCATGGGACTCAGAACAGATTTTCCTGGACATAGGTATACCTATTGGTTCTACAATTGACCTCAGTACTGGCCAAGTTTAGACCAAGAGATAAATGGATCCAGAATTGACCAAGAGAATCTTTGGTATCCATGCATCAATTGTTCAGACATCTGGTAAACCAGCATCTTCACACCATACACACACTTTTCTATACACACTCTCAGAAACCCCTACTTCAAAGTGAAAGTAAACATTTATCTAAACTTTGCATCAAAGCATGTTCTAGTTACTCCAAATGCCAAATATCTGCAGTTTTTTTCAAGAGATAAAATTCCTTGTTTTTAGAACAGCAGAGAGCCTCAGACATCTGCTTTTGTTATACTTGATAAATCTGATGATGAGAAAGAAAAATGATTTGTATCAGGTTAAATCTAGTGACAGACTGTAATTGTCCAAAAGTTCTGATTTTTGGACCATGGAATTTTTTTCAAATCTCATGAGTAAATCCAGAGATAGGCATACAAGTAACAGTATATACTTTTTAATGTTTTTTAAAGTATTATTGACTGAACTTCTGTGGCTTATGATACTATTAATAATGATTTCTCATACACATAATTCTAACACCACATCCATATCTACCCCAAGAGCCCTAGGCTCTTTTCTTTCAAACACACCACAACCACCAACTCAATTGTGTGTATCAATTCTCCCATTATGTTGTCCTTGAATCTTTACTGTATCTCTTATTTGACATATTTGAATCTTTACTGTATCTCTTACTTGACATATGAGAGATAATTCTGTATTTACCCTTGCCTTTCCTTCTAACTGACTTCATTTAGCTTTATATCCTCTAGTTCTATACATATTGTTGCAAAGTTTATGCTTCCTTTATTAGAGCTGCATAATACTCTACTATGTAAATGGAATACCACAACATCTCCATCTATTCGTCTACATTTGGACATTTGGATTGTTTTCATACTGTGACTATTTTATACTGACTGAAAGGTTATCTCTTAGAGTCAGACTATCTGCATTGGAATTATTTGCCCAGTTTTCACTTGATCCAGAGGAAATTCATTCTCCTTTACTTGTATGGTTAAATATTTTTTATATTGCTCCATATATTTTTATTTATTCATTCATTCAGACATCATCTACTTATGCATGTATGTGTATGTCTGAATACATTCCCCAAGCATGTTCCATTTTATTAGTTTGCTGTCTAATTAGTCTCTCTGAGTGGGTTTGAGTCTGCTAGCAGCAATTTTATTACCATGAGGGATGAAGTTACTTCAAGAAGAAGCAGATCTAGAGATCAGTCTATTCCTGATGCTATGATTTGAGCCCATGTGTACATCTGTGCCTGAAGCGGTCATATTTATGAATCTGGTTTCATGAGCTAATCTGTTTCCTGTTTCTTCCTGAAGTCAGTTTGAATCGAGGTCTTTCATCTTAATGAACGGAGCTCCAATTACTGTCAAGTTTCTAAGAGAGAGGAGAAAGGAAAAAGAAAAAAAAAACTTTTACCACTGGTAGTTTCTTTCTCTTCCTGGATATTTCAAGCACATCACATCTATAGAATGAGAGAATGGACTTTCCTGGAAGACATGAAGGCAAGACTATGCCGGATCAGGCAGGTGGTCAAGGTATGTTCTCTGCAAATTATGTTGCCTATTTGTAGACCCAGCAATAGAATAACCATGAGCAGATCTCTTCATGTTTTATATCAGCAATTAAGCATCAAAAGGGGCTTAGGAGACATTCTCATGGGTTTTTCTATATCTGACCCATGAATCCATTGATTGATATATTGATTACTAGTGGAAATATCAATAGATGGTAGGATATCAGGGATCTAATAGTTTAGTATGGGTGTGTGAACTGTCTTAAAAGATTTCCCAGAGTATCATTTATCCTTGAGCATAGGATAAGGAACTTGGTGATAAACTATTCAAAAGTCTATCTATCTTCTACCTATAATTCTCTAAACCAAGAGCCTCCTTTCTGCCCATAGGGAAGAGAAAAAGCCCTGTGTATGTAGAGTTAAAATCTACTCAGAAAGATCCAGAATTGGGTACATCAGCCCAGACAGAGGTGGAGAGGACACTCTTCACACTTCACCATTTTCTCTAGGATGATAGTCACAATTACAAGTATAGACTATGCATACGGACATGGTGCTGAGTCAGCTCCTGGGCATACTTTCTTTTTCATTTTAGCCAGGCTTGAAGCCTCTCCCATAATAACATCTGTGGGGTCAGAGAGATAATATAGGGGCTAAGGCATTTGCCTTGAATGCAACTGAACCAGGTTTGACCTCTGGCACTGTGTGGTCATCCAAATACTGCCAAAAGTGCCCCTGAAGACAGATCTGGGAGTAGCTCCTGTAAACCACTAGGTGTGACCTACCCTAAGAAAAGAAAGAGGAGAAAGAAAAAAAAAAA
>PVKC010035213.1:0-13521 GCA_004027635.1 Crocidura indochinensis | reverse complement strand
CATGTATTGTAGCCTTTAGAACTACTTCTTGAGCCTTATCATAATAATAATTCAACCAAACTATTACAGAATCGGATAAAATGATAGAAACACACTCAGATACTGAAGTAACATATATACTATTTTTTATTTCTTTTTATTTATTTATTTATTTATTTATTTATTTATTTTTACAATTATTTTTATTTACTTAAACATCTTGATTACAGATATGATTGTGGTTAGGTTTCAGTCATGTAAAGAACACCTCGCTACATCAGTGCAACATTCCCACCACCATTGTCCCAAAGCTCCCTACCACCTCAAATCAGTAGCCAAAATCAATATAAAACACACATTACCACAGAAATTAAAAAACAGTACAAATTCAAAAAAAAGTATTTATTATAACATTATTAAATAGAAATCAACTTTTTTTGGGGGGGTCACACCCGGCAGTGCTCAGGGGTTACATCTGGCTCCATGCTCAGAAATTGCTCCTGGCAGGCACGGGGGACCATATGGGGAACCGGGATTCAAACCGATGACCTTTTGCATGAAAGGCAAACGCCTTACCTCCATGCTATCTCCCAGGCCCCAGAAATCAACTTTTAACACAGTTCATACTCCTGAATAAACTAAAGTTTAGCTCCCAATTTCACTTGTTTTAGATTCTTCCATAAAAGGATTCTCAGAAGATTTCCTCAACAATCAACCTCATTTCAAGAGCTAAAAAAATCTTCAGTAGCTAAATCTTAATGAGCCCAACTCTAAATCTCTGTGGGTAAGAAGCTCTAGCTTTTAGCGAATTACTTTCATATTAAATATATACATACATATGTGTTTTTATGTGTTTTTGTGTAGTAAACATTCGTCTTTTAAATTTAGTCTTCCATAAAATTTGCCATCGTATAGCAAACTCTGTGGGGCAACAATTCCATATGCATAAACTTTACAATTTTCAGATTATTTTAATGATATATATAAGAAATAATATAAAATAAATCTGTTTTCTTTAATACTAATTTAATGTAAATATTCTTATCATAAGTTTTATCTTTAATTGCTAGCAAATATCAACCTCAACAAATGAGTAATCACTTTTTATTTATTTTATTCATATTTTAGTGGACAGGCAAAACAGATGGGTAGGGTTTTTCAGTCTCCCATTACCCAGCATTATTAAACCCAGCAATCAAGTGAAGAAATGTTTTCCAAGTTATGTTTTTCACAAAGTTTAATAAACTTGTCACTTTGTAGTGTCCTAGAATAGAAAACAACTTAATTTCTGCTTTCTTCTTGAGAGGTTTAAACAAAGAAAAGATTTATGGGGCCATGTTATAACTTAGATAAATCTGAATACATTGAGACTTGTATTTCTAATTTTCTTCTTTGTGTTCATAACTCCCTTGAATGAATAGGAAAAATGTTTATGTATTGATTTTAAAAACTGATTAATGATTGTCCAGCAGCTTTTATTAATTCAGCTCAGCATACATATGAAAATAAAAATAGATATTATATTTACAGAGGAATCCATAATTTGTTAATAAAAAATCTTATTCAGAGTACAAGGAGATAGCCTGTATAGATTGTGTAGATTTGTCTGACATGCATAAAGTTATGAACTTATTCCCAGGCACTGCATGGTCACCTAAGTCCCAAGTCAGGAATACCCCTCCCAAGAAAGTTGGGGAATGTCCTACCTATACAGTCTTAAGTAATTGCAACATATATGAATATTTGCATTCATAATAAAATAGTACATTTTTCTTTTCTTTCTTTTAATTTTTGGTTTTGGGCCCTGCCCGGAAGTGCTCAGTGTTTAAGCTTCTGCCTTGTGCTTAGAGATGTTTTGTGATGATGCTGGTTCTGGATACCATATGTGGTGAAAGAAATTAAACTACAGTCAAATGTGTCTTAGGCAAGCACATTTTTCTTGTCCTATATTTTTATTTATGTCCTTTAACACTTTTTAATATAACTTCTTAGACATAATTTGGAAACACTAAAACGAATGTTTAAAAGACTACCATGAGAATGAGAGAAACTAATCTCTGTACCCATCAGACAAGGGCTTAATATCTAAGATATACAGGGTACTGATAGACTTAACAAGAACAAATATATATATATATAACCCCATCCAAAAATGGGGAGAAAAATGTATAAACATCTCTTCAAAGAATAAATACAGATTGCCATAAGTTACATGAAAAAATGCACCATATCACTAAACATCAGAGAGAGGTAAATTAAAACAACAAAGAGGTACCTTCTCATGCCACATAGATTGGCAAATACCACAAAGAACAAGAACACCAGTGTGTTGATGTGGGGAAGAAATTTGCCCTCATTTACTGCATCTGGGAATGGATTTGTCCAACATTTCGAGAAAACAATATAAATGTTCTTTAAAAAAATTCGAAATTGAGTTTCTATTTGATTCAGCAATAAATACTCCTAGGGATATATTCTAGGAACTCAAAAACACCATGTGGGAAAAGACCTCTGAACTCCTATGTTCATCACAGCACTATTTCCTATAGCCAGAATATGTAAACAACCCAAGTTGGACTGAACTTGGGGCAGAACCCAAGTTCTGTCCAAGAACAGATGAGTGGCTAAAGAAACAGTAATACATCTATATAATGGAATACTATGCAGTTGTTAGGGAAAATGAAGTCATGAAATTTGTAGATGGATATGGAGATTATTATGCTAAGTGAAATGAAACAGAGGAGAGGAAAACCTCATTCATTTGTGAGATATAAGAAAAATAAAGTATAATTTGGTAATTATATCCAGAGACAGTAGAGATGTGGCCCATGATAGGAAAGTTGCCACAGAGTGGTGAATGCAGTTAGGGCAGTGAATGAAATACTTTCACAATTATTGTTGGAACTGATCACTGTAGACAGACTGGGTGCTAAAAAGGGATAAAGTGATATGCTAGACACCCTTCATTAGCAATTGTGTAAGTCACAGTTTCACTCAAAGAAGATATGAGAGACAGATAAGTAAAATTCCTGCCCCAGAGACAGGTGTGGCAGGATGGTTGGAAGGAAGACTGGGGACATTTGTGGCTAAAAATGAGCATTGGTGAAGGGTGGTGGTGAAAGGTGGCATTAGTGCTAAAATACCAATCTTACCACCAAGTTGACTTTCTTCCTATGACTTCTATAATTGAAACTCAACCATGAACAATTTTGTAACCATGAAGCTTAAATAAATTAATTGTATATAAGAAATACACACAAACATAAAATAAATGTTTATTTTTAAAACTTATTCACTTATTTATTTAGTTTGGGGTCATATTGGGCAGGGCTCATTGGTCAACCCTGGCTCTGCACTCAGGATCACTCCTGGTAGTTGGAACATGTGTCAATTGTGTACAAAGCAGGAACTTTACCTTATGTACAATTATATGATGTACAGTTTCTCTGTCATAGGATCCTTTTTAACAGTTTTACACATGTAGCACTTTTAAAAGAAAGTTTTAAAAATAGCACAGATTTTACCAAATATAGAATAATTGATTTTTAATTCTATTAATATATAGTAAGGTATATTTGTCACAATTGGTGAACTGATATTGGCATACTCTTTATCTTTTTATTATAATTTTGTGATTTACCAAGTTTTTCATAATGTAGTTGTTATAGACATTAAGTGCTTAAATACCAATCCTACCACCAGGGTGACTTCCCTTCACCAGTGTCCCTAATGCACAACCCACCACCATCTCCTGCCCTCATACAAGCACAAATAAAAGTAGTTCATAAGTAGTTCATATCGTTTGTTACATAAAATGTTATTTCAAACACAAGTTCACACAACATTGGCATGTGCTTTGTTTCTACTTAGTGTCTGTCCTCTTGCTGTTCCCAGATTTCATATAGGAATTGCCATTAAACACAATTATCATTATCCTTGAAAGAATATGTCAGCTGTTACATTTCCATTTTTTTCTGTTTGAGAGAATATGTCAGTTGCTATTTTCCATTTTCAGTGTCTATTAAATAGAATTGTATGCACAAATGTTCAGAAATGGATAGCATTGCAACATATTGAAAATTTCCTTAATTCTCTCTCATTTATCCTGATTAAAACTGCTTTCAAAGCACAACAAAACAAAAATTGAGAATGGGTAACAAAAGGTTTCAAAAGCTTTGCTGAACATTTGAACTCAAGTCACACCTTGTTACAAGATAGGGCTATTATATATAAGGATAGCCACAACATTAAGAAGAACCTGCATCTCTCCCTCACTATCATTTACCTGAATGAAAACTGGGATTTACTACTGAGTCATACTACCTTTCTACTATTGATCCCCAAATGATAGGCACATGCTCATGCATCATCTGTTCTGAAAGACTTGAGCCTCATCCACTTGGGCTGAAGGACAGAGAGTAGTGAACAGAGAGTGGAAGTATTTTCCAGCTGACAGTACCCTTGGGGAGGGCAGAGGAGACAGAGTTTGTCATCTTTATCTCAGCCTTTGTTACAGACTTTCACTCTTTAAGCTTATGGGCTCCTGAAAAGTGGAAATGTGGACTGGGCACAAATATGGACATTGTGGACAATGGAATGAGCTTATGTTTCCAGGATTTGATTTCTGGCACTGCATGCTTCTCTGACCACTCAAATGGGAGTAGCCCCTGAACAGTGCTCCAAAATAAAATTCCAACCCCCTCCCCTATGTTAGTATTAAGTCTACTTTGCGACTTTAACATCATTGTGAGCCTTTACTATATTTTACTGAGCATAAGTCATAATTGAGGTTTACTGGGGGTCAAAAAGTGTTTTTTTTATTTTAATCAAAATGGATTACAAATCTTTGACAGTAATAATTTAGGTACATAGTGATATTGAATCAGGGATGTTCCTACCACAATGTTGTCCTTCCTCCACTCCTGTTCTCAGCATGCATTCCATATCCCCCTCTTTAACTCCCCGGGCTGCTAGTATAGGTGGTCCTCTCTGTGTCTAGTATGTTGTAAATTGGGTATCGATTCTGTTGTCATTGACTTTGGATTTGGTGCTTAAGTTTGATCATTTTTTAATTTCTGCTTATATTCATATGACCGTTTGGTCTTGGTACCCTCCATTATCTTCCCCTCCATTTTGTGAGACGAAACAAGATGATTCAAGTTGTGTGGTTCTGTTTGAAGGAAAGAGAAACAAATAATAATGAAATAAAATGGGGCAAAAATCAAACAAGCAAAAATGGGAGGAGTCCTTCTAGAGGCTTTATCTATCAGCTTAAGAGCAGAGAGGGAAAGGCAGCCTGGTGTTCCAGAGGAACCCTTTGTGGAAGGGAGTCTTCATGCAAAAGATTGATGTTAAAATTAATAAATGGCATATATGGATGGTTTTTTCTCTCAAAAAAATGGAAAAGGAAGGAGCTGTTCAGGGAGCTGCATGTAGCTAAAGGGCTTGGAATATGTCACCTTGTTAGTGACACAAAGGGGCACAGAAGAAGAGGAAAGTTTACTCCTGAGAGTAGAGACAAAGATAAAGGAAAAAAAAATCTCTCCAACCTGGCATGGCAGTATTATTGCTTATATAATTATTTGTGTCATATATTCATATATAATCAAAGCTTATGTATCATATGCCTGTACAATCTAATATGTATTCTTTCACTGGCATTCTCCTCAGCTATAAAAATGAGAGATCTGTCCTCTCTGTAGACTCCAATAAGAATGATATAGAATCCAAAAGAAAAAGGGAAAATCATAGCCATAATAATAATTTAGAGGAAAATAAGTTTTAGAACACTAGGGAGACAATTTTACAGTTTAAAGATATTGCAAGTTGCCTGACTGGAGCAAATAAATTATTTCTAAATGAAGTTGGAAAGCCTGCATGTGGGTGGATTTGTAGGGGGTACCCAGTGCTTGCCTTAATTAGTGATAATGACAGAAAAAGATCAGTGGGTTCATCACGAGTCTCCATGTGTTGACACATCTTTTAATGTTTATATTTTATTTTCTCTTCTAAAGATTCACACCATGAACCTTATTGTTTTCTAGATTAAAGTTTTGACATACACTTAATATTAGCAGACAAATGCTTCTATCTTAAAAAACTATTTAAATTTATTGCATCTAGAAACTTAATTAAAACATCATAGTTTAACAATCTTTCCCCTTCTACAATATCACCCACCCTGCTGGTAAATTAAATTGGGGACAACTGTAAAAATCAGTTATGGTGAACTGCAGAGCATGGGTCACAATGGATTTTACAATGGAATGAGTTTTATCTCTTTATGGTACACTGACCGCTTTAAAACAAACACTCAAAAAATCCTTTTCTGGATAAAAAATACTCTTTAAGAAGAAGATTCTAAAATACCATCTATTTCTAGTAGATTTAAAAAAAGAAATTGGGCCATAGAAACAGGATAGCACAGGGTTAGATGTGCAGCTCTATTAAAACTCCAAAGGCTGGAGCCGTCAGTAGAGTTTACATTTTTTTATATCTATGGAGCATAGAAACATAAATTTAGTAAGAAAAATGACCTTAGAGAAACTAGGTTTTTTTGGAGGGGATTACCCAGGGTTACTCAGGTGGGCTCAAAGGACATTATAGGTTACAGTGAGTCAAACCTAGGTTCACCATATGCAAGGCAAGTTCCCTATCTGACTATCTCTCCATCCTAAAACTAGTCTAAAACATTATTTCGTTGCTCTTCATTGAAGGGTCAGAAGTAGGTGTGCAAACCCAGACCCCACTGAGTCTATGCTGTGAAATAGTAAAATAATTTATAATAGCAAGATGGCTGAGATAGAGTAAAGTTAGCTTCTTGAAAGAACACTGGTCAGACTGGCACAGCAGAAGCCTCTAGAGAGTCCCACCCATCTAATATTCTGAGGAAACAATTTTTATTTGGCCTGATGTAGGTGAGGAAATTCTGCTCTCTCCAAATTAGTTCTAAGAGAGTTTAAGCAGGAGGCATTTACCCAATTGATGATGAAAAAATTGTATACTAAACATTCAAAATCATGATAATCTGGAACAACTCTAAAAATTTTCAAACCAACTAGGTAAACATAACATGCACATCAAATATGTTTAGCCTATATTAAGAATGGAGTAGTATCACCAGTTTTAGGAAATTGAGTGGCAAAGTCATAGAACACAAGTTTCGTGAGATCACATTAATAAAGTGGGGATTTCCAGGTCAGCTCTGAGAACTTTGAGACAGAGTGGAGCAATGGTGGGCCTCTAGAGCCTTCTGGGTACAGCTGATGCCTACGAGCCTTTAGATTTGCTTTGCTTAGATTTTGAAATCTGACTTAAGTTAGGAATCTTTATAGGGGGCTTTTCGAGGCCGCTTAATTCACCTTTGGGAAAGGAAATCCCAGATGATTTCAAATTTACATTGAGAAACTATTAAGTACTAAAAATCAATAAGAAAACATCACATCTTATGAAAAACACAGAGAACTGTTATATATTTTACAGAAAAAGAATTGTATATATGTCCATGTTGGAGATGCTCAACTTCATTAATAATAAGATAAATAATTCAAAATATAAAGTAAATAAACTCATACCCATAATACTGACCCCATTATAATTTTACTTAATAATATATTTTCAAGGATGTAATATAGAAGTATAAAGAGTGAGTGTTTATAGACCTTTCTAGAGTATCCTCTGTTTATAACATAAATTAAAATGGACTGTATCCTAAAATATTTCAGATTTCTAGTGATAAATTGTTCCATAAAAATTATTGTATCTGTATTTTCAATGATATATACATAATTAAATACATATGTATAGTACAAAATGTATTTATTTAAAGCAAAATTAATGTTTAAGCAAAAGTTAAAAATGGCATGATTTGTCTATTAAAATCAAAATATGCAAACAACCACCATTGTGTGTTTTTCAATGTAAATATCAATATTAAGCACATTACAATTGGGCCAGAGAGATAGCACAGCAGTAGGATATTTGCCTTTCATGCAGCTATCCAGGACGGACGATGATTCAATTCCTGGCATCACATATGGTCCCCTGTGCCTACCAAGAGCAAATTCTGAATGCAGAGAAACGAGTACCCCCTGAGTGCCACTGAGTGTGACCTAAAATCCAAAAAGAAACCTCAAACAAACAAACAAACAAACAAAAAAGCATTACACTTGATCAGTGGTGCAGCAAGAATGATATGTGTCATGGGGGATTGGGAAAGGGGAGAAATGAACGACTATAAAAGAAAATTTCCAGCATAGACCAGTGCCTGTTATTTTCATGGAAAAAAACAGGGATGTGGTGAACTTAGTTTTTCACTCTAATATACACATTTGGATGAGCTGGATGTTAAAAAATAAACTCTCCCAAATTTCTAAACTTTGAATAGGATATCTTAGCATATTATTTCAATGAGTTAAAAATATTGGCTAATCTGAGTACTTTGAGACACTGAAATAATTTGAAGGAGGAATGTTGTAATATTTCCAGGACTCTCTTCAAGCTGACTCTTGTAATGGTCATGAACTGACAAGTGGTATTTCTTGATCTTTAGGGGCTTTTTTGGTGAGGGTGCTGTTTCAATGTCTTGGCTATTTAGTAGATTAAACAGCTTTCTTTCTATTTTTAAATTTTATTTTAATTAAAGCAACATTGAAATATAACATCATATTATTTTCAGATGTGCATAATTTCAGCTATAACACATGGAGCCAGGCATAGGTCGAGAGTATATGGCTGACATGTGCAGGCCTGAGTTTAATCCTCAGTATCACAGGCCCTGCCCTCCATCAAAGCTGTTTGGGTGTAAGTTGGCCTGGTGGCCTCCAAGAATAATTGGCCTAAACACTAAGCCACAGACCCAATTGCTGGATTGACTATCATTAATGCAGTTCTGAGTTACTGTAGAAAAATAATCAAATAAATAATAGTGTGTATATAATATATGAATTGTCATTAAAAATCTGATTCATTTTTGTAAAACTGACTCCAGTAACCCAGTTTACCTAATCTTCTTTCCCATTCCTTATTTATTTATATATTTATTTATTTTGTTTTGTTTTATGAGCCACATCCAAGTCTATTCAGGTCTTACTCCTGGCTCTACACTTAGAGATCTCTCTGGGCAGGCTCAGGGGAACATATGGGGTACCAGGAAGCAAATCAGATTGTCTGTGTGCAAGACAAGCACTCTATCTACTGTCCTATCTCTCTGCTCTACATCCATTACTTTATTACAACCAATAACTAGTCTAATGATAAAAAAAACCCTTCACTTTTAAGGGCAAGAGAGTTAGCATAGTAGGAAAGGCGTTTGCCTTTCATATGGCTTTCGCAGGTTTGAGCCCTGCAATTTCATGCCGTACACAGAGCCAGTCAGTAGTGATTTCTGAGTGAAGAGCCAGGAGTAATCCCTGAAAACCACTAAGTGTGGCCAAAAGCCAAGACAGACAGACAGACAGACAGACAGACAGACAGACAGACAGACAGATAGATAGATAGATAGATAGATAGATCTATATAGATAAACAGATATATCTAGATATATAGACATAGATAGATAAAAATAAAACTTCACTTTTATTTAGTTCCATGTTTGCTTTCTTAATATGCAACATGAGTAAAATAATACAGTTCTTAATTTTTTCTTTTGACCTAGTTCTAACTCTTGGATCATTCAGATTGTTGCAAATAGAGTGATTTTTTTCTATACCTTTCATTGTCCAAAAGAATTTGTTTTGATTTCATAATATTTCTTACAGTTTAATATTTTAGTATTCTTTTAACACATAAAAGAATATCCTTCTATAGGTTGTTGTCTTTTGTGTACAGATTTGCTCCTTTATTTGGTATACTATTCTACCATAACATTCTGTTTCATTCTTTAACTCTTTTATAAACTTATTTCTTTAGTTTATATTTATTTGTTATCTGATTTAAAACTTCTTTCCCTGCCTTGTGCTCACTAATTTTATTTCCAAGCTGCGTAATTTGTTTTTCTGAGTTCTGTTCCACTTTGATCTAATTTTATGACTCTTTTTATATCACTTTGGCTTGCTTTTCTGTGATTCCTTCTGCCTCTTTAATTTTCTTTATTATAGGCACTTTGACCTCTATCTGATAAGGAGTTGCAATTTTCCATGCCTTTGAGATTGGATTTTGGGAAGCTGTTGTCTCTTCTTGGTATCATTTTCCTGGAAGTCTCAAGTTGTCATGTGTTATATATTTTTTGTCTATCCAATATGTTATTTTAAATTTCTCTCAAGGTTTTTTGTTGTCATTTGAGTTGTAATGCAATTTAGAATTTTTACTGCTTATCTTTGACTTTCCTGGCAGGTGGCTTTTTTTTTATTTCCTCCTGGTTTCCTTAAGTATCTAAATATATTTTAGAAAAGGCTCTGTCAGCAAATTAGATAGAGAAGAGAAGAGTCAGGTGATTTTCCAAATATTTTGAGAGAGACACGTTTATATTCATCAAGCCACTAATAGTGACCTTTTGTCATATGACTGAGACTTGGAAGCATACCTGCTATATTTAACTTTATTATATATAAAGTTTAGTATATATAATATATAAAGTGTATATTAAGTATAGTATAGATACTTGTATATATTTATATGTATATACTTATGTATCATATGTATATAAACATATATAATGCTATACTATATATAAATATATATACTTATATACACCTATATATATTTTATATAGTAGATATACATATGTGTATATATACATATGTATATATAAGTAAAGGTACATAATAAGGGTACAGAGGTCTGCATGAGCTGGTAGTCTGCTTTCTTTTCCACAAATTTCTCTCCACACATAATGCTTCATGTCCAATGATGCATAATTAATTTCCAGCATAATCATTGTTGGTGTTATATGGTTACTTCAGCCATACCCTCTAAGTGATATTTTCTCAGCAGCATCAATTTTGGGTCTATATGTGCAAATTTCTTCATGAAAATAAAAATATAATCTTCCGCTATCCTTTTTTTGGTTCTGTGATTTCACCAATCTCCTCTTTCAACAAAGAAATTTCTTCATTGGTTGTATTTGTCTAGGTATTTTTGTTTCATCTATTACATTTACTGAGTCATTTGCATCATATATTTTATTCACTAAAGCTGGTTTTTGTATCCTGCTCATTAATTTTATTTTTTACTTACTGTATTTCTTTTTCTGTGTTTAGTTGCATCTTTATTGTAAGCTTTTCTGAAATCACTTGCATCACTGTGATTTATGTTTTCTTCTACATATTTAAATTGCTTATATTATATTAATTTTGAATCCTCTAATTCATAGGGATAATATTTTCCATATGTCTGAGGCTTAATCTGGATAGTTGTTTTCTCCTATATCTGTTTGATGTTAGAATCCAGCATGAAAATAACTCACAATTTTTAATTTTATCTGAATCATTTAAAATAATTACTCATTTTAAATTATACGTATAGCATTATTGTATATTGAAAACACTTCAGTAAATCTTTCATTTTATAAAGAAATCATAATAGATTTGAACAGTTCTATTATGGTAATATGGTAATTTATATCAAAGGATTATTAAAAGTAACTAAATTTGGTGGCTGGAGCTATAGCACAACAGGTAGGCTGCAAACCTTTCATACAGTTGACTCAGGTTCTATCCCTGACATCCCATATGGTCTCCTGAGCCTACAAGGAGTGATTCCTGAGTGCAGAGCCAGACATGATCCCTGAACACAGCCAGATATGTCCCAAAACACATTAGACAAAACAAAATACAAATAGATAAACAAAAAACAACTAGAGTTGTCTGTTTTTTTAATTTTAGTTCCACTTTATTTTTAAATGAAAACTTGAGTTGTAGAAACTGTAAGGGAAAGCTGAGTTGCATTGAAATGAGGAATTGAAAAAACACAATGGGAGTCAACTGGGTTTGAGGAAGGAGAAGAGAACATTGATAGAGGGAAAGGGAAAATTGAGAAATCAGTATAGAAATATATATAATGTTATAAAAATGAAAGTGAGTGTTGTTTAAGATAGTGTCTCCTATTGTAATACTGAGATGTTGGTAGATTTAGTGCTATCACATTTCAAACGTTTTATAAACATTTTGTTGGAAATAGAACATACCTTTTATTATATCACTTGCTGCATTTGGGTGTAATGTAAAGTATGGCAGTCTATTTACTTAAGAGTGTTCAATGACTTGCTTAAGAGTCATATAAGACTTCAAGTAGCTGAAATTTTAAAACTGTGACTATGTTTCTAGTTATTTTTATAATATAGTTATCTAGTAATACTTAATGAAATATTGAAATATAGTCAATGAGTTAGCATAGGAAAATAGTTAATAGGCTAGAATATGGCAGTATTATTTCTCTGCATTTTGATCTAAACTCATGTGAATTATATCATGCTAATTTGCTTTATTTTTTATTTTACAATTATATCAAAAATATATTTTTCTTTATTTAAACATCTTGATTACAAATATGATTGTGATTAGGTTTCAGTCATGTAAATAGCACCCCCCCTTTACCAGTGCAACATTCCCACCACTAATGTCTCAAATCTCCCTCCATCCCACCCCACCCCCACCTGTACTCTAGACAGGCTTTCCAGTTCCCTCATTCATTCACATGATTATGGTAGTTCTCAGTGTAGTTATTTCTATAACTGCACTCACCACTTTTTGTGGTGAGCTTCATGGAGAGAGCTGTAAGTTCTAGCCCTCCTCTCACTGTCTCCAAATGACTTATTTTTCTTAAAACCCATAGATGAGTGAGACTGTTTTGTCTCTCTCTCTCCCTCTGACTTATTTCACTCAGCATGATAAACTCCATGTACATTCATGGATAGGAAAATTTAATGACTTCATCTCTCCTGACAGCTGCATAATATTCCATTATACCAGTTTCTTTAGCCATTTGTCTGTTGAAGGGTATCTTGGTTGTTTCCAGAGCCTGGCTATTGTGAATAGTGCTTCAAGAAATATAGGTGTGAGGAAGGGGTTTTTGTGTTGTATTCTTGTGTTCTTAGGGTATATCCCTAAGTGTAGAATAGCTGGGTCAAATAGGAACTCAATTTCCAGATTTTGGAGGAAACTCCATATAGCTTTCAATATAGGTTGGACTAGGTGGCATTTCCATCAGCAGTGGATAAGAGTTCCTTTCTCTCCACATCCCCACCAGCACTGATTGTTCTCATTCTTTGTGATGTGTGCCCATCTCTGTGGTGTGAGATGGTATCTCATCGTTGTTTGTATTTGCATCTCCCTGATGATTAGTGATGAGGAGCATTTTTTCATGTGCCTTTTGGCCATTTGTATTTCCTTTTTATCAAAGTGTCTGTACATTTCTTCTCCCCATTTTTTGATGGGATTAGATGTTTTTTTCTTGTAAAGTTCTGTCAGTGCCCTGTATATTTTGGATATTAGTCCCTTATCTGATGGGTATTGTGTAAATAGTTTCTCCTACATGGTAGGTGGCTCTTGTATCCTGGGCACTGTTTCTTTTGAAGTGCAGAAGCTACTCAGCTTAATGTATTTC
>PVKC010035212.1:0-13510 GCA_004027635.1 Crocidura indochinensis | reverse complement strand
TTTCATCGTGAAAATCGTTACTATTAAAAGAGTGGAACTTAAGAAAAAGTTTCTTTTCATTGGCATCGTTAAACTCTAGCAAGATCGCTGCCCTCCAAGCCTAAGATCTGTATACTCGCAAAATAGGGCAAGTTCTAAGTTTTATGGGCATGTTAAACACCTATTTTTTTTTCTCTTCATATGGTCAAAATCAAAAGTGAATTTTTAAAAAAGGGAAGTTTCTCAGTATGCAGATCTTGTTCATTTGTTAAAATTTGAGAAAGTCCAAAGTAATTGGAGTATTGGTATTAGGAATCCTAAAATAATAATAATAATAATAATAATAATAATAATAATAATAAATGGCAAATCGTCAATGAGGTGAATGGTTGCAGTGGTTCAAACTTTTTAAACAGGCAGCCAGTTCACAGTCCCTTAGACCATTGAGGGCTGAACTATAGTAAAAACATAAACTATGAACAAATACAGTATGTGGCCCTCGGGCCTTAGTTTGAGGACCACTGGTAGTGTCACTGGATTTTAATTACAATTTCAAACATGCTCCTTTTCAATATGTTACTAGAATAGTTGTTCATTATTAAAGATCTCTTCTGACTAGGTTTGTTTTCTTTTTCACTACTGTAAGTTAACTGTGCTCTTCTATCCTTCAGGAAAGAAGAAATTGCTCGAATTCTGAAGCCCAATACCCTGAAACAGTGAGTGAGCTTTGGCTAAGCTATTTCAACACAATGGCTGTGGAATCCAGAGCAATTTCTACTCTGGTACCTCGGAGTCACCAGGAACTTTTATTAGTAAAAGTGGAAGAAAGTCTTTCCTGGGGTCAGAAATCTAGAAAGAATGGGAATAACCAATCCTGCCAAGAATTATTTCGTCAACAGTTCAGAAAGTTTTGCTACCAGGAGACACCAGGGCCCCGAGAAGCTCTGGGCCGACTCCAAGAGCTTTGCTATCAGTGGCTCATGCCTGAGGTACACAGCAAGGAGCAGATCCTGGAGCTGCTGGTGCTGGAGCAGTTCTTGAGCATTCTCCCAGAGGAGCTGCAGATCTGGATTCAGCAACATAGCCCACAGAATGGCGAGGAAGCTGTGACACTTCTGGAAGATTTGGAGAGGGAATTCGATGATCCAGGGCAGCAGGTGGGAACAGGGTAAAGTGGAATGTTGTAAGAAAGGTATTTATCGATTTAAATATGTGGCACAATCGTAGTGGATGGAAATGTGTTACTATCCAACTATAAACCTTAAGCTGTCCTCCTTAAGTGATTCTTTGTTGGTCACTGGTGATGTCTTTATTAACAATGTTGAGTTTGTGTGTGTGTTCTGGGGATCACTCACCACAACTCTCGGCCACCTGAGCTGTACATTCAATGCTAGGACCAGCAATTCAAGACTTTACACTTATAAGGTATACGCTAGCGCCATCCACGTCCAGCCTTTCACATCTCTCACTAGGCAGTTTCCTTAGAGATTTTCTCCCTAAGCTAACCCTGTTTTACTAATTTCAGGTCCCAGTTAGTCCGCAGGGACCAGCAGTGCCATGGAAGGATTTGACATATCTTGGAACCTCCCAAGAGTTAACAAATGTCCAACTTCAGCCTTTAAAGACAAACCTGAAACCCCGGAAACTTTGCCTTTCCCCCCAAAGTGGTAAGAAATAGACTTATTCGGGAAGTATTAGGTCAGGCTCTGGTTTTGTGAGTACCGAATTGATTGCCTTTTATCAACATGCCCCAGGTGAGTCTCACCTTCGTTATTGCAGGTCAGAGGTGCTCACTTGAGCAGCTTTTGTTCAGTAGCCCTTATTAACTGCGATCACTTTCCTGGGTCATTTTCTCAGTCACTTTTTCCTTCATTAAGTAACATAACAGGGTACTCAGATGTTGTGTATACTGTGGTATTCACTAGTTTTCTGTCTTTAGTTCTAGAGGGGGCAATAAATGGTGAAAAGGAAAACTAATATAGATATAGTAAATGCTGAGTACTGTGAGGGCACACCTAAAGGCATTTAAGCTAAACTTAGCTAATCAAGATAAACATTATAGAGTGATCGTTTGACCTATGATTAAGAGAAAGAGAATTACGTAGATGGGGAAAAGTGTTCCAAGTTAGTGGGGATGCTTTCTGTACTCAAAACTCTTAGCATGGCATATGGGGATTTCCTCATTTTAAAAATTCTGGCCACACCCAGAATTAGTGTAGACCCTTCAGTTTAAGGTTGTTTGGTCCCACTGAATGGCCTTTCACTATAAAATGCCAGTCTCAGTCTCTGGGTTCCTACAGTTCTGTCCATTTGGCTACAAATTGGAAATTCCATATCCTTAAGTTGTTTAGTCCCTTTTACATGGGGTATATTCATCATTCTGAAACTTTTCAACACCATTTCATTTACTCATTACTTAGCTATGGCTGATTTGATCATTGATTTGATAATTAGCTCAGTCTCCAGGCTCTGTGGAAGTTGGGGGGGGGGTTAAAGGTCGAAAGTTCTAAACCTTTAATCACAATTTATTCTCTTTGCTATTAGTCTCCACCTCTAGCCCACCCGAGTCCTCCAGGAATCACTCATTAGCACATAACTAAGTGTCTGTAAAATTTATAAATAACAAAACACCCCTACTACTTTGGAAAGTCCAATTGGAGTGAAGATGATATGTGCATTTCTGGTACTATACTGTCATAGAAGTAAAGGTTACAAAGTTCTCAAACTGAGGGGCCAGAGCAATAATACATCAGATAGGCCAGTTGCATTGCACAGCATTGACATGGGCTTAATCCCTGGTACCTCATTTGGTCCTCCTGAATCTACCGGGAATGGCCCAAACCCAAACAAATAAACAACAACAACAACAAAAACAACCCAAAGAGTTCTCAAGTTGAAAGAATACAACCAATTTGGAGAATTACCGTTTCCAATAGTCTCCTTAAAATTTACAATTTGAGAGACCAGAGCGATAGCACAGTGGTAAGGTGTTTGCCTTGCACGTGGCCAACATAGGACAGATCTCAGTTTGAATCCCTGCATCCCATGTGGTCCCCAAGCCTGCCAAGAGTGACTTCTGAGAGCAGTCAGGAGTAACCCCTGAGCACTGCCACCGATGGGTGTGACCCAAAAACAAACAAACAAAAATTACAATTGCCGGTAGGTGATTGGTGTGAAACAGTGAATATTCATTCTAAATTATATTCAGATTTTGTTTGGAGTCCACACACAGTAATGCTTAGGGCTACTCTTGGATTGGTAGTAGGGGAATGTGCAGTGACAGGCAAACCCAAGTCTCTTGCACTCAAAATAAGTGTTCTTTTAGCTGCTGTCCCAGCCTTGCCCTTCAGATTTTTAATTTTGATTTTTTTTTCTAGCTATATATATTTTGTTACTTGAATAGGCTAGGCATGCTACTACCAGTCAGCCGTGTTACCACTGAGGAGAATCAACTAACACTCTCCTGTGTACTGTGTCACTAGTCCTTTTTGAATATTGTGCTTTGTTTTTTCACATCGTGTCGATTTTTTACCTTACTTTAAAATAAGCTTTGTATTACTTTAAATTATTTAAAAATAATTTTGTACTACTATATATGCAATTTTTCTGTAGTATGCTGAGCCATGGTTTGCTTAGAAAATGAATGTTCCACTTAAAATATTTTAAAGTTATGAATTTATCTGAGCATAATGCTATTATAAACCAAGATCAGTATTTTAATTTTACATAAGTAAAGAATTTATAGAGGGCCGGAGAGATAGCGCAGTAGTAGGGCTTTTACCTTGCACACAGCCAACCCAAGGTGGACCTAGGTTCGATCTCCCATATAGTCCCCCAAGTTAGGAGGGATTTCTGAGTGCAGAGCCAGGAGTAACCCCTGAGTGTCACTGGGTGTGGCCCAAAAACAAACAAACAAAATTATAGGAGAGAAGTAGTGAGAGAGATAAGCTAGTGAGAAAAATAGGACCCAATTTGTAAAACTGTCACCTAGACACAGTTGTATACTAGAATGGGTATTGTTGAAAGATATTGGACAAAGCAGGACATGATTGGATTTATTTATTTTTAGATTTAAAAAATAAAATAATAATTTCATTGGTTTTGGGGCTACACTGAGTGGTGCTCAGGAGTTACTCCTGGCATTGTGTTCAGAAATCGCTCCTGGTAGGCTCCAGGGACCATATGGGATGCCAGGGATTGAACCCAGTTCTGTCTGGATCTGCTGCATGCAAGGCAAACTCCCTACCGCTGTGCTATTGCTCCAGCCCCCTGGATTTATTTTAAAACTTAGCATCTGAGGGTCATGGAGTTGAGAAAGGCAAGACTAGAACTCTGTTAGAAACTACTAGTCAACTGATCAAAATTAATATATCAAGGTGCTTTATGTTTAGTGATGGAAGATAAAGATGACTGTTCTTTACTCAAATCACATTGCAGTAAGCTGATACTTGTTAAAGATAGATATGAGGAAAGAGGATTTAAGGATAAGAGTCTGGACAATGTTACTATTCTCACTAATGAGGAAACACATCTAATGTGTTTACATAGGTACATTTAGGTGCTTGTGAAACATATTACAAGTAATATGCCAAGTTAGCAATTGGAGAGGAGGATCTTGAACTCAGTAGAGAAAACTAGATTAAAATTGGAGGCATGGAGCAACATTTGCTTGTAACAAAACATCCAAATGAAGCCTAAGATGTAGAGAATTTGTAAAGTGTGAATACATGAGAAGTGGAACAAAATTCGGCCTTATTCGTATTTGCACGATTGGCTTAAGCTTCTGAGTCGTGGAAATGAAGCTAACAGAACTGAAAGAAAATGTCTGTAGGAAAAAGGGTAGAATTTCCAATGTCGGTGCTGTGGGAATCATTAATAACATCCATTGGATTAAGCTGAAGTGAAGTTGGTGACAATAATGAGTGGTAAAATGATAGTAGTTGGTTGGAGAGGGAAACGAGATTGCTGAATGGGGATGCATATAAAGACAAGCCTTTCGATAAATGTTATTCTAAGTGAGAGTCAGAGAGGTTATATGAAGGAGTTGTGTAGACAGAGTTTAATTTTCATGGATTAAAACAAACCGTTGAAATTAATGGAGAAAGGTGGGTTGGTGATTGAAAAATGAAATATTAGGTAATTGACCAAGTACAGTTTTAGGAGCTATGAAAAAATGAATTTCGGTGTTAATGTGGTATTAAAACGGAAGACTAGTATGATCAGTTGAAAAAATAGTGGACAATGATGACTTTAATATGTGGTAGCTACTCTCTTCTCACTAAGAAAGTAAATATCTAGAATGACTGAAGAAATTAAAAGTCTGACATTTTGTGCTGTTACTGTTTCAGATTCTGAGAACAGTGAATCAGCAGCAAAGGACTTACCAAGAGAAAAATCACAAGGACTTCCTCAAGAGCCTTCATTTGGAGGAATTAGTGATCATGAAAGCAGTTTAGACTGGCAGCAAGGAAGTGCTACAGGGGGAAAAGTCACACAACCTTCTCAAGGAGGCAGTTTCAGTCAAGTCATCTTCACACATAGATCTCTAGGGGAGAGTGGACAGCATGATGGTCCTCAGAGAAGTTTGATACTAAGTGCAAACTCTCCAGTATATCAGAAAGTTCCGGCTGATGAGAGACCTTATAGGTGTGAAGTATGTGGACATGGCTTCAAACAGCACTCTTCTCTAACACAGCATCAAAGGATACACACCGGAGAAAAGCCCTATAAGTGTAACCAGTGTGGAAAGGCCTTTAGTTTGAGATCCTATCTTATTATTCATCAGAGAATTCACAGTGGTGAGAAAGCGTATGAGTGTAGTGAATGTGGAAAAGCCTTCAATCAGAGCTCAGCCCTCATTAGACATCGGAAAATTCATACTGGTGAAAAAGCTTGTAAGTGTAATGAATGTGGCAAAGCATTCAGTCAAAGTTCTTACCTCATTATACATCAAAGAATTCACACTGGTGAAAAACCCTATGAGTGTAATGAGTGTGGCAAAACCTTTAGCCAGAGCTCAAAGCTTATTAGACATCAGCGAATTCATACAGGAGAGAGACCTTATGAGTGTAATGAATGCGGAAAAGCTTTCAGACAGAGCTCAGAGCTGATTACCCATCAGAGAATACACAGTGGAGAAAAACCCTATGAATGTAATGAGTGTGGAAAAGCCTTCAGTTTGAGCTCAAATCTCATCAGACACCAGAGAATTCACAGTGGAGAGGAACCTTATCAGTGTAATGAATGCGGCAAAACTTTCAAAAGGAACTCAGCCCTTGTTCAGCATCAAAGAATCCATTCTGGGGATGAAGCTTACGTATGTAGTGAATGTGGGAAGGCTTTCAGGCACAAGTCAGTGCTGATACGCCATCAGAGAGTACATGCTGTAAAGTAACTGGTAAATGCAGAATATTCTAAGTACTTCAGCCATTTTTATCTATTTAGTCCAAAGGTCTGCTTTGGAGTAAGATTCTATAACAATTTAAGCTGGTTTTTGAGTCAGTTTAACTATATACAGCACTTCCCAATTATAAGGCAGATTGTCCCTTAAAAGCTTCTATGAATAAGCAGAATAGCAGGTGAAAGAAACATTGCCCCATCTACGAAACAACCACGGTTGTCTATAATATCACCTGGAAGCATTCCTCTACTAGGGAAGACCCTATCGCTGCCCTGGCATTGACCTACTCCAAAGAGATTCCCTTAACACCCAGAAGACTTGACAACAGTGACAGCCTGCTTTCAGGGCAGGGCTCTCAGCATTGCCCTCTAATTGTGAGGTGAAACTGGAGGACACTCCACATCATCCTGACTTCGTTGTAGAATATGCAGAGTCCAGGATCTTTGACTATAGAGGCCTGACACCAACAACAGTGACTGTACAAAAAAAAGTTTATTGGCAACGCATACAATGACTTGGATTGGACAACCCAGTGTGTCTGGAGTCCAGAGTTGGTCTTATGCCAGGGCAACTTCGGGAGTGAGATTTCCTTGTATTTGGGCCAAGGCTTTTTTTTTCCATGTCACCATGTTTTGCTGGACCTATGCAGACAACAGTTGCCACTCTAAAACCGTTTTTACTGTATTTCTTTAACCCTTATTCTTTAAAAAAAAAAAAAAAAAAAAAGTTTACTAAACCTTCAGCTAGGCCTTTAATGAGTTAATTGGTGATTCAATGATTTTCAAAAATATACTTACTACTGAACTTTCTCTTCCATTTCTTTAGTTTTTCTATTTTTTAATAACTTTGTCTTTGTTCTTCCTAAAATAAATGTATTATGATCAATTGTGGCAACTATGCAATGTATTTTTTGAATAAATTAAAGAACATGAAAAAAAGAAACATTACTACCAGCTTTCTCTTACTATTGGGAGTACTCAGGAAATGAGATAGGGGAATGTAATGTTGAAACCTCTTTCCATGAGATCTTTTTCCCAGAGGGTACAGAAATCCCAGATCTGAAACTGCATTGTATGAGGTTTGAAGAGAATGAAGATGATATAAAGAATATTTAGCCTAGGAATACAAAAATGTTGCATACCAACTAAGAACAGTAATGGAGCTGGAGTACAGAATGAACCCAGGTTATATCCCTGCCCCATAACTCCTCCCACTTCCGAAATAGTAACAGGGCAGCAAGGCAGATGAGGAAACAATGTCTGCAATCAATGACTTACTGCACTGAGTCCAGAAGTGAGAATATAAAGTTATCCAGCAGTCATTTACATGCGTTGTGCCAGGCACTTGAGGTTCAAGAGAAATAGGATACACTCTCTGCAGTTTAATGGATTAGAAAGGCCATGGTGCTATAGTATGATTGTGGTGTATTGAGACATTTAAGGAGCTTGTGACCCATTCTTGGAGCAAAGAATACTTCTGGGAAAAACTACCTGAAGGGTGATTAGAGTGTCTACTTCCTGCCAGTAAGGGGTACAGGCTAGGAAACAGAGAAAAGGTCTAATCTGAAAATTAAGTCCACTTTGGGGCATTTCTGTTGAGTTCTTGAGTTTCTTTGATGTGGAGGCATGTGGACAGCAATGTAATGAAATATAAGCCTGTGAAAGTCTTTTATCAATAGATAAAATTAGATAAAATAGAAACCTTGAGTTTCTTTGCCCATGACACACAAGGCTACCACTTAAGTGGATATTGGTAAGAAAGAGCCTGGCCTATAGGGCTTAAGAGTGAACAGCCGGCATCTACCTAAAAGACTGCCAAACTGGATCAAAACTAGCAGTGTTATGGTTGCTGTGACATTTTTTCCTAGGTCTGTTTCTAGAATACATTAGGATCAGATACCAAATTGCCTTGCTTGTTCTACAGGAACCTTGCACATGTTCCGTTTTATATTTTATTAGCATTATTTCACTGTCTTTTGAACTGTCTTTTAAAGGAATCCTCAAAGAGAAATGATAAGGAGCCAGAGCAGTGGTGCAAGCAGTAAGGCATCTGCCTAGCAAGCGCTAGCCTAGGACAGACAGCAGTTTGATCCCCCACTGGTGCCCCATATGGTCTCCCAAGCCAGGAGCAATTGCAATTTCTGAGCGCATAGACAGGAGTAACCCTGAGTGTCAATGGGTGTGCCCCCCCCCCAAATTATAATGGAAAGTAACCATCCTGGTCAATCCTGAGCCCTCTATTTTGAGGGACCCAGCAGGAAATGTATCACCAGACTGGTTCTTACCAGTACAAGGCAGGCATCCTAAGTTATTCAGCAGCAGAAAGTGTGTTACTCAGAATAGTTAATATGTTGTTGGCATTCAGAAAATAGGATATAGGATTTTTTGGAAGAGTAATGAGTTTTTAAGAAAAAAAAAAGTTGAACTTCATAATTGTTAAAACAGGAACTTTTTTAATAAAGTTCTTTCATGTATTGGTAAGAAATTAAATAGGTATTTTCTATGGGAATTGTATATGTATATTAGTTTATTTCTCAAGAATGACCAGTTGTGGGGCTGGGCGGTGGCGCTGGAGGTACGGTGCCTGCGCTAACCTAGGACAGACCGTGGTTCGATCCCCCGGTTCCCCATATGGTCCCCTGTGCCTGCCAGGAGCGACTTCTGAGCGAATAGCCAGGAGTAACCCCTGAGCGTCACCGGTGTGTGGCCCAAAAAAAAAAAAAAAAAAAAAACCAAAAAAAAAAAAAGAATGACCAGTTGTGCGGATGAGGAAATAAAGACTTTGGATCATGGGATTTTATAGCTAGAAAGTATATAATTCAGGTTCCTTTCGTGAAAACACTTTTATTTCCCCAGGGAAAGGACCCAGTGAGAAGGGTAGGATCTAAATGACAAACCAGAAAAGAATAAATGCAAATGGACAATAAGTGTTCAGTCTTGCTAGAATTAAAATTTTTCATTAAGGTGTTGGAGCGGTGGCCTAAACACTAAGGCATCTGCCTTGCTGGAGCTAGCCTAGGACAGATTGTGGTTCGATCCCCAACGTCCATATGGTCCCCCAAGCCAGGGGCAATTTCTGAGCACATAGCCAGGAGTAACCCCTGAGTGTCACCGGTTTTGCCCCCCCCCAAAAAAGAACCCAAAATTTCATTAAAGCAAGAGTTACGATGGAACTTTTTTTCCTCATCAAACTTACAAAGATTAGACATAAGAACAAGAATAATAAGGATATCTATAGATACCCTGTGTCCACCAAAATGAGGATCCTTCAATTCTGTGGAATCGAAGCATTCTCAAATGCTTCTGAGAAAAATTAGTCATCAATACCAGAAGCTTTTAGTAATACCTTTTCAATTGAAGGCTATAAGGACACTGGGTAGTATACATGCTTTACCTAAATGAGGCTCTGGTTTCAAACATGCCCTACACACACTGAATAAACAAAATTAAGCCAGAATACATATGCTTCAGAAGTCATTTATGAAATATTAAATGCTATAGCACAGCGTCGTTTACCTTGCAAGCAGCCGATCCAGGACCAAAGGTGGTTAGTTCAAATCCCGTGCCTGCCAGGAGCTATTTCTGAGCAGACAGCCAGGAGTAACCCCTGAGCACAGCCGGGTGTGGCCCAAAAAACAAACAAAAAAAAAGTTGGCTAATTGAGAAATAACGAAGCATGTTTTGTTCAGTAAAATATGTATAAAGTGATTCTATGTAAAAAAAAAGCTTTATGAATTTAAAATATTGGAAATGTAAAGTCCAAAATTGCTGTACTATTTCCTCTCTTATTTTTCTAGGCTTCAGAAAACTAAGTTCAGATATGATCAGAAAGTTGAAGCAAATCTAATATTGCTCTTTCCAGATTCTTTTGTGAATTCCTTTGACTCTTATTCCAGAATGAATTCTCAGAATATGCTAATCAGAATAATTTTCCATGCATGAGAGGCTAACCTAGAGGCCATTTCTGAAAAATTGGAAGAATGAACCTCTCAGGCAAAATGCACTTAAACACACCCCAACCTCCTTGAGGTACTCTAGTACCAAATATTGCTCCTCAGTAATTTAATCACTCACTGGGGCCCGGGAGATAGCATGTAGGTAAGGCGTTTACCTTTCATGCAAAAGGTCATCGGTTCGAATTCCGGTGCTCCATATGGTCCCCCGTGCCTGCCAGGAGCAATTTCTGAGCATGGAGCCAGGAGTAACCCCTGAACACTGCCGGTGTGACCAAAAAAAAAATTTATCACTCATAAGCACCTTATTGGCTGGCAGTGATGATCAAAGAATTAAGGAGAGGAAACTATGGCAGTCTTCCAGGCTCTTTCCACAGAATTGAAGGATCCTGATCCTGGTGGACACAGGGTATCTATAGATATCCTTATTATTCTTGGCCTTATGTCTGTGATCTTTGTCAAACATGATCAGCCACAGATATCCCCTCATTATGGTGATCCCAGGGAACCAGCTTTTGATTCAAAAATAAATAAATAAATAAAGGTTTTAGAACACCACTGTCTCAATTTTTACAAAACACTCTCATTTTTTGCTAAATCTCCATGATGATATGCTTCCCATCACTGAATTTCAAAGCAAAGCTCGAAGTATTACATCTTGCATTTACATTTTGATAAGTATATATCCAAAGCATTAATGTTTAAAATAGACTTCTAAAATGGTTTGCCAAATGATTTTTACCAAAAATATTAAGGCACAGCAAACTAGGAAGTACTTTAAAATACCTCTGGCTGTGGAATTGTGGGTGATATAGAATTTTCACTTTGTAGTATAAAAATTTGTAAGAAGAAAATAGCTATTAAATAATATACAGAATCGGCGGCCGGGCGGTGGCGCTGGAGGTAAGGTGCCTGCGCTAACCTAGGACGGACCGAGGTTCAATCCCCCTGTTCCCCATATGGTCCCCCCGTGCCTGCCAGGAGCGACTTCTGAGCGAATAGCCAGGAGTAACCCCTGAGCCCTGAGCGTCACCGGGTGTGGCCCAAAAACCAAAAAAAAAAAAAAATGATATACAGAATCATGTGCTTGTCACCTAACCATTTGAAGTCTTACTTAGATTTCTTATAGACTTCAGTGATAATTACACCACAAAGACTGCCTCTACATATCACCTCATCTCATATATACCAAGTGTTTCTCAGACTATCTGAAATACATCAATATTTTATAGAGGAATTAAGCTTTTTCTTAAGTATCAAGTAAGATAATGTCCAGCAACTAACTGTGGGCTATTAAAATTATTAAAAATAACAGAGAAGTCGGGGCCGGGAGAGATAGCACAGTGGCGTTTGCCTTGCAAGCAGCCGATCCAGGACCAAAGGTGGTTGGTTCGAATCCCGGTGTCCCATATGATCCCCCATGCCTGCCAGGAGCTATTTCTGAGCAGACAGCCAGTAGTAACCTCTGAGCACAGCTGGGTGTGGCCCAAGCCCCCCCCCCCAAAATAATAACAGAGAAGTCAAGTTCTACAGAATCAGAGAAAATCAGCATTCACTGCTGACCATCTGTAACCCTGGTAATGTGGGGAAAGTACAGTGAGAAATAGTGTACCCTATAAAGGCAGACCCCCCAATTCCTGAGATCCAGTTTGTCCCCAGTTTCCTAGAACTCAAGTTCATAAGGCACAAATGTCTGTTTCCACAGTCCTTACAATTTATTCTCTTGTACATTCATGCCTTTCCTCATAGCACCCTAGAGTCTTTAATCAGTAATTCTCTTGAGTACTTCATGGCTTCAAGTTACTTTTGGATTGGAAAGGCTACCCATCTCAGCGATTTTGTCGAGTGGTCTCTTTTGGTGGAGTAAAATCCCAGGTAAAAGCTTACAGTTTCAAATAATATCCATGAACCACTTCTGGGTTGAATAACTCCAATAACCCTTTATTTTAGGTAGAAAGGAATAATTATAATTTGTCTCAGTCAATCAGGATAGGATGAAAATAGGAAAAATGGAAAAAACAGGATGCAATCAGGTTAAGAGGAAAAAGTGATCCAATCAGATTAGGAGGGAAACAGGATAAGTGCTCTGTTAGGGAATTAAAGGTGTATACTTTTTTTAAAGGAAGGAAGTATGTGGGCTCCATCTAGAGTAAAAACAGGATGTTTGCTCTGTCTAGCTCTGTATGTAGCTATACTTACCCATAAAATTAAACTCTGGTATGAGTTCTCAGATGATGCAATGGCCTGTAATGCCTTAGTTTTCCTACATTCACTATATTAGTAAGGATTCTCTCCATTGTGGATTCTCTGGTGCTGGCTGTGGGCTGGACTGTAATTTAAGAACTTTCCACACTCATTACACTCATAAGGGTTCTCTCTGGTTTCTTTGATGCTCACTGAGGTGAGATCTTTCTACCAAAGGCTTTCCCACATTGAATACATTAATATTCATTGTCTCCAGTATGAATTTTTATGCTGTATAAGGTTTGAACTTTGGCTGAAAATTTCCCACATTCATAACATTTCTCTCCAGTGTGAATTCTCTGATGCATGAGCTCTGAGTTGGTCCTAAAAGCTTCCCAAATCACAACATTCATAAGGTTTTTCACCACTGTGAGTTTTCTGATGTCTAACAAGGTGTGGGCTCAAAGTAAAGGCTTTGCCAAATTCTTTACACACGTAAAGTCTCTCTCCAGTATGAATTCTCTGTTGTCTAATAAGCTTGGAACTCTGGAAAATGCTTTTCCACAACCATAACACTTGTACAGCTTTCCCCAGTGTGAGTGCTCCGCTCCATTATAGCATTTAGATTTAGATTAAAACTTTTGCTTTCATTACATTCAGCACACTTTCTTCTGTGGATATATTATTGAAGGTTGCCATACTAAAATGTGTTTCTTAAGAAGAAAGCTGACTCATTTTCATTCTTTCAGCATTTAATTTCAACTGCTCCAACTTGTTCAAACATTCTGAAGCTTCTTCATCTACGTGACCTGAAGGGGTTTCCCAGGAATTCTTTCAGAGGATATCATGACCACTGATACTACACATTCAATAATTTCTTGCTTTGCTGTCAATACTTTGTTAGCTACCAGCTTGGCACCTGTAATATGAGCAGAAAATTCAAGTGTCACTTTTTCTCTTTGTTGCATACAAAGGAATCAAAAGAAAAAAAAAAC
>PVKC010035211.1:0-13523 GCA_004027635.1 Crocidura indochinensis | reverse complement strand
AAAAAAAAATTGTATCAAACACTGTGTTTGACACAAACCCAAAGGACATATGGTCAAAGTCCTAAATGGCCCCCAAGCACCTCTAGGAGCAATTTCTGAGTGCAGAACCAGAGTAACTCCTGAGTAATGTCAGGGTGGCCCCACCCTCCACCCCCAAAGAGGTCAGAGACATAGTAGTGGTAAAGGGCTTGCCTCACACGTGGTTGTACTGGGTTGATCCCTGGCACCAGACATAGTCCCCTGAGCCTACTAGGAATATCCTGGAGGGCAGAACTAGAAGCAAACGCTGAGCATCACCAGATGTAGCCCCAAAACAAACAAAATAATCATAAGTAATAAAAAAAAACTTTTTATTTGTCTTTTTGTCAGACTCAACAATTCTCAGGGGTTATTTCTGGCCCTGCACAAAGTAATCACACTACTGGCTATGACTGTGTGACCATATGGGACACTGGAAATCAAACCCAGGTGAGCTGCAGAGGCAAAGCAGGTAAGTACTTTATCAGCTGTTCTAATTCTCTGGTCCATTTTTCAATTGTGTTAAGTAAAAAAGCTATAATAATAGCAAAGCAAGGTTAGATCCGGCCAATTTGCAAGGACAGTCTCTAAGTCAAATAATGTGTCAATCTAATGTCACATGATTAAGTGGCTAAATGAGAACTAGACCCAAAAAGCGAAGATGTAGTTTTTTCTAATTCTAGATTTCTCCTGCCAGAGGTTAGCAGTCCATTTTACATACCTGGAGTTCATTGACAATAATGTACAGGATAATCTGCAACTTATGTAATAATGTAACTTGATGAAAAGTTAGATAAACTGTACTACTTAAAACTGAATCAAGTACAAAGTGAGGACATATTAAGTTTGGGCCACTACTTTGACTGGATGCATTAAAATCTGAGTAAACCTTGGGGTCAGAGTGATAGCGAAGTGGTAGACGTTTGCCTTGCACATGGCTGACCCAAGAAAAACCTTGGTTCGATTCCCCCAAGCCAGGAGCGATTTCTGAGTGCATAGCCAGGAGTAACCACTGAGCCTCACTGGGTGTGGCCCAAAAACAAAAAAATAAATTAAAATTTAAGCAAACCAGGGCCAGAGCAATATCGCAACGATAGGGCATTTGTCTTGCATGTGGCCAAACCAGGACAAGACCAATTTTGATCCCTGGCATCCCATATGGTCCCTCGAGCCTGCCAGGAGCTATTTCTGAGTGCCAGATGTGGTCAAATAAACAAGATAAATGTTATAGGGGCCGGAGTGGTAGCACAATGATAGGGTGTTTGTCTTGCACAAAGGTGACCCATGATGGACGTGGGTTCAATCCCCAGCATCCCATATGGTCCCCCAAGCCAGGAGCTATTTCTGAGCACAGAACCAGGAGTAACCCCTGAGTGGCACCAAGTGTGGCCCAAAATAAAACTAAAAAAAATTTTCTTGAGTAAACCAAAATAAAAGGCAAAAAACCATCTAAGGAAGTGACTTTATGTGTACATCTTCAGAAACCTAACCTAATGCAGTTAGGAAAATTAATGCACTTATTGATGTACTCAATCTGCAGAGCCAGTAACTTAACTCCAGCCTGACACATTCAAGAACTCTACCACTAAACAATCCTCGGTCCCTTCTGATGGGAAGCTTCAGACAGGGTCAGATCAAGCTTCGAATGCTTAACTCTAATGTTCCTTTGACTATGTATTCCTTCAGGTAAGAATTTTTTTTTTTTTTTTTTTTTTTTTTGGTTTTCGGGTCACCCCCGTTTGACGCTCAGGGGTTACTCCTGTCTAAGTGCTCAGAAACTGCCCCTGGCTTGGGGGACCATATGGGATGCCAGGGGAATCAAATGGCAGTCCTTTCCTTGACTAGTGCTTGCAAGGCAGACACCTGACCTCTAGTGCCATCTCACCGGACCCAGGTAAGAATTCTTTAGTAAAATCATTCAAGCTGTAAAAAGCACATGTCACTTATCACGGTGATCCCACGTTAATATTAATAACTCATGAAAGTCATGACTTCATTTTGACATCAGAAAATCCAAACAGCTCTAAAATGGAATCAGCTGCCTTCAAAAGGGGTTACTTCTCATTTAAAGCCTTGCCCGATCCTTTCTTTACTTAAAAATTTAAAAATAGGGGCCAGAGTGGTGATGGAAGCTGTAGGACATTTGCCTTGCATGTGCTAGTCTAGGACAGACCGCGGTTCGAACCCCTGGCATCCGATATGCGCTCAGAAATCGCTCCTGGCATGGGGAATATATCCAAAAGATATATGTAAATAAAAATAACTCTCCAGGGTCAGGCTCAATGACCACACACATTATACATGCCTTCAGGTGGGAAGCCAAATCCAATTCTCATCCCAAAATTCCCAAAGCATCTCCCAATAGCAAGCCCCAAATACTACCAAAATTTGACCCCAAAATGAAAGTTTTTCAGAAGCCAGAGCAATAGCACAGCAGTAGGGCATTTGCCTCACAAGCAGCCGACCCAGGACCAATGCTGGTTCGCTGAGTGTGGACCAAAAATCAAAAAATAAAAAATAAAGTTCTCAGGCCAGAGAGATAGCATGGAGGTAGGGCATTTGCCCTGCATACAGAAGGACAGTGGTTCAAATCCCGACATCGCATATGGTCCCCGGAGTCTGCCAGGAGCGATTTCTGAGCATAGAGCCAAGAGTAACCCCTAAGCACTGCCAGGTGTGACCCAAAAAACAAACAAAAAAATAAATAAAAACATAAAGTTCTCCTAATTCCTGGGCTAAAAATCAACACATAAAAGACCACCCATTTTACACATTTACCTATCTAGGTTCTTTAGCAGGAAAAAAGTGTAGGGACTTGAATGATAGTATAGTAGGTATGGCATTTGCCTTGCATGTGGCCGAACCCCCAAGCATCCCATATAGTTCCCCAAGCTCACCAGAAATAACTATTAAGCGCAGAGCCATGAGTAATCTCTAAGCATCACCAAGCATGGCTGAAATTTTTTTTTAATAAATTCTAATTTGGTCTTTCTGGGCATAGAGCCAGGAGTAATCCCTGAGCGATGCTTGGTGTGACTCAAAAAAGGGGCCAGCGAGGTGGCGCTAGAAGTAAGGTGTGTCTGCCTTGCAAGGGCTAGCCAAGGAAGAACTGTGGTTCGATCCCCAGTTGGCGTCCCATATGGTCCCCCCAAGCCAGGGGCAATTTCTGAGCACTTAGCCACGAGTAACCCCTGAGCATCAAACAGGTGTGGCCTGAAAAACCAAAGAAAAAATTCTAGTTTGGTCTATGGCCATACTCATCTCAGAAGCTAAGCAGGGTCAGGCCTGGTTAGTACTTGGATGGGATGCCACCTGGTAATACCGGGTGCTGTAGGCTTAAAAAAAAGGGGGGGATGCAAGAGCATGGAGGTAAAGCGTTTGCCTTGCATGCAGGTCAGTGGTTCAAATCCCAGCATACCATATGGTCCCCTGAGCCTGCCACAAGCGATTTCTGAGCATAGAGCCAGGAGTAAACCCTGAGCGCTGCCGGTGTGACCCAAAAACCAAAAAAAAAAAAAAAAAAAAAAAAAAAATCGGGGCCTGGGAGATAGCATGGAGATAAGGCATTTGCCTTTCATGCAAAAGGTCATTGGTTTGAATCCCGGTGTCCCATATGGTCCCCGTGCCTGCCAGGAGCAATTTCTGAGCATGGAGCCAGGAGTAACCCCTGAGCAATGCCGGGTATGACCCAAAAAAAAAAATCTAGTTTGGGGGGACTGGAGAGATAGCACAGTGGTAGGGCACTTGCCTTGCATGCAGCTGACCCAGGATGGACCCTGTTTAATTTCTGGCAACCCATATGGTCCCTCGAGCTTGCCAGGAGCGATTCCTGAGCACAAAGTCAGGAGTACCCCCTGAGCATCTCTGGATGTGGCCCAAAAAAATCAATCAATAATAAGTAAATAAACTGAAATAAAAATTCTTATTTTTTTATAATAGGATTTAAATATATCCTCATCATACCCATCCCAAAGGTGAAAGCAGTACTTCATGCCACTGAACTTTATGTATATTTTTATATTTGTTCTTAAAGCTGAAAGAACTGGGTAGAGGAGAGTAGGTATGGTTAAAGTAGAAGCATGAGGGACAGAAACAAGACAAAGCAATTAACTGGTAAAAAAGATTAAAAAAAAATTCACAAGAAAAGCTCATTCGGGGGCCGGGCGGTGGCGCTGGAGGTAAGGTGCCTGCCTTGCCTGTGCTAGGACAGACCACGGTTCGATCCCCCGGTTCGATCCCCCGGTTCCCCATATGGTCCCCCAAGCCAGGAGCAACTTCTGAGCACATAGCCAGGAGTAACCCCTGAGCATCACTGGGTGTGGCCCAAAAACAAAAAACAAAAAACAAAAAAAAAAAGAAAAGCTCATTCAAAACAGAACTCATCAGATGAGGAAATATCGTACAAATAAAGGCAGTTTAGCGCAGGTTAGGCAAGCTACAATAGAAACCATCATTGTAGAGGACTGGGAGGGGGCACATCTAATAATCAACAAGGATAATAATAATGAACACTCCTGGTGGCAACCCAGGAAACCAGGAGAAACCAGGGATCATTGTTAGTGGGCTAGGCAAATGTACTCCCTGGAGCCGGGGTGTGACCTCAAAACCAAAAAAAAATAAATAAAAAAGAGCCCTAGATTAATTCTGGATTTAAAAATGGCCAGCTCAATAGTGGGTGGGTAACTAACTTACTTGTCTTACACACAGCTGCCCAGTATCATTGGCATGCCATAAATGTCACCACCAGCTCTCAGTGACAAGTAAGCTGTACAGTATTCTACCAACTTCAAATAATTTTTAATTTTTTTTTTTTTTTTTGGTTTTTGGGCCACACCCGGTGACGCTCAGGGGTTACTCCTGGGCTATTCGCTCAGAAGTCGCTCCTGGCAGGCACGGGGAACCATATGGGGAACCGGGGGATCGAACCGCGGTCCGTCCTAGGTTAGTGAAGGGTACCTTACCTCCAGCGCCACCGCCCGGCCCCATAATTTTTAATTATTAAAAATTAATTAACTGCCCCTGAGATGGGGCAGTTAACTTGAAAGTGAGCACTTTCCCTTGCATGTATGAGGCCCCTAGGTTCCACCATCTCTAAAAAAAAAAAACAAAAAAAAAACTGCCAAATGCCTCCCCAAAATTCAGAGCTCAAATCTCCAACCAATTTCTCTTCAAGGTGATACAGCTATTTTTCAGACTAAACTAAGAACTAATTCATGCTTTTAGTGAACTTCATTTAAATAGTAATTAGCAGCAGTTTGTTAAACACAGCTCACATACAACTATTTAGTAGCTAAATAGATGTCTGTTTTTAATATAAACATAAGGCAGCAAAGAGATATTATGATTCACCACTAAAACAAAATTGAACTCAACTGAGAAAAAAACTAGCAATGAAGATATCACAAATAAAATGAAAGATTCATGATCTGAGAGATAGTACAGCAGTAGGGCATTAGCCTTGAATGCAGGTGATCCAGACCAGACAGACCCGGGTTCGATCCTGGGCATGTCAATATGGTCCCCCAAGACTGCTAGGGCCAATTTCTGAGTACAGAGCTTGGAGTAGACATGAGAACCGCCAGGTGTAGCCCAAAAACCAAAAACCAAAAAAAGAAAAAAGAAAAAGATTCAGTGAGTTCAAAGAAAAAATTTAAATATACATTCACTCTTAAGTTTAAATTAAAGTTTAGAAAACTTAAAAATTAAATGCAAGGGCCCGGAGCGGCGTTTGCCTTGCAAGCAGCCGATCCAGGACCAAAGGTGGTTGGTTCGAATCCCCGTGTCCCATATGGTTCCCCGTGCTTGCCAGGAGCTATTTCTGAGCAGACAGTTCAGAGTGTGGCCCAAAAACAACAACAACAAAAAATTAAATGCAACGCGCATTACTAAAGAAGCTAACAGCTGATGGGACCAGGGCCGGGGGCTGGGGCCAGGAGAGATAGCACTTCGCTGGTCTCGATGGTTCGAATCCCAGCATCCCATATGGTCCCCCAAGCCTGCCAGGGGCGATTTCTGAGTGTAGAGCCAGGAGTAACCCCTGAGCATTGCTGGGTGTGACCCAAAAGCCAAAAGCCAAAAGAAAAAAAAAAAGAAAAAGAAGCAGCAGCTTAACAGAACAAGTTAAATATTTTGAGATTCTTTCAGTTCCAAAATGTTATGTCTATTCACCAGATATCATTTCCAGTTTATCAGAATGGTCCTATACAAATCAAATTCTCTGTGTGCTGAAAAGCCTAAGTCATTTTATTTTACAATTCTTGGCTGGAACCCTGGCATCCCACAATCCCTAAGCCAGGAGGGATTTCTGAGTGCATAGCCAGGAGTAAGTCACTGGATGTGACTCAAAACCCAATCAATCAATCAATAAATCAATAGTTTGGGGCTGGAATGATAGCACAGCGAGTAGGGTGTTTGCCCTGCACATGGCTGAGATGAGACAGACCTGGCATCCTTATGGCTCCCTGAGCCTGCCAGGAGAGATTTTTGAGTGCAGAGCCAGAAATAATCCAAGCGCTGCCAGGTGTGACCCCAAAATCAAAAATATAAACAAAATTAAATTGTTTTTACTATTTTTTAAGTTGAATCAATGAGATATGCAGTGTATCATTACAAAGTTGTTGATTGAAGATTTGACATTTTGAAATGAAAAATTTGGCTTTGAAATAGCAAGCAGGGGCCGGAGAGATAGCATGGCGTTTGCCTTTCATGCAGAGGATGGTGGTTGGAATCCTGGCATCCCATGTGGTCCCCTGTGCCTGCCAGGGGCAATTTCTGAACCCAGAGTCAGAAGTAACTCCTGAGCACTGCCAGGTGTGACCCAAAAACCAAAGAAAAGAAATAGCAAGCAAAATAAAATAAGATAAACAAGATGGATGTTCAGATCTTAAATTTGAAGTTATCAGATATGAAGAAATGTGAGAATGTATGAAACAGGACCTACAGAAAGATGAGCCTGGGGCCGGAGCGGTGGCACAAGCAATAGGTGTTTGCCTTGCAGGAGGCTAACCTAGGACAGACCACAGCTCTCTCAAACCCACCCCCCTCGACCCAGTGTCCCACAGGGTCCTCCAAGCCAGGAGGAATTTCTGAGCACATAGCCAGTAGTAACCCCTGAGCATTACTGGGTGTTCCCAAAAAGATGAATGAGGGAGAGAGGGAGGGAGGGAGGGAGGGAGGGAGGGAGGGAGGGAGGAAGGAAGGAAGGAAGGAAGGAAGGAAGGAAGGAAGGAAGGAAGGAAGGAAGGAAGGAAGGAAGGAAGGAAGGAAGGAAGGAAGGAAGGAAGGAAGGAAGGAAGGAAGACCTAATCATAGCTGAAAGAATGTGCTGTTGAAAAGGCACACAGGTGGGGCCGAAGAGATAGCATGGAGGTAAGGCATTTGCCTTTCATGCAGAAGGTCGGTGATTGAATCTGGCATTCCCTGAGCCTGCCAGGAGCGATTTCTGAGCATAAGAGCCAGGAGTAACCCCTGAGCGAGGCCAGGTGTGATCCACAAAACCAAAAAAAAAAAAGAAAAGAAAAGAAAAGGCACATAGGTGCCTTTCCCACAAGGTGGGAAAGAAGCAAACCCTGGGATTCAAGGTTTACCCACTAAGCAACCAAAAAAAGTGCTCAGAAAGCAGTTTTTTTCCCATTGAGGCAAAACTAAATAATTAAATAGAGGCAGAGTGGTTTTTCATGATAAAAATGAAAGAAATAAAATTAATGGGGTCAGAGCCATAGCACTGCAAGTAGGGCATTTGCCTTGCACATGGCCAACCCATGTCTAATCCCCTAGCATTCCATTTAGTCCTGAATTGGTCAGGAGTGATTTGAGAGCCAGGAGCAAACCCTGGGCACCGCTGGGAATGGTCCAAAAATCAAACAAATAAAATAATTGAATTAAATAAGAGCCCTATAGGGAAAATTGAGCCAATATACTACATTTCCCATCCCCCCCTCCCCACAAGAGATTTAAGATATTAGTAGTAAAAACTTAAACAGAAAGGAAAATTGAGGTTGGATGGAGATGTCAGTGAGCTAAAAACTCTGACTACAGGAAGAGACAAATAACTTTTTAATATCCCACCTCCTTCCTAAAAGTTATGGTTAATAAAATATAAGACCAAGGAAAGGAGAAAATATTCCAAATATGTGACTAATAAAAAACTTCTGAGGTTAACTATTAAATGCAGTGTTTACAGGTAAGCAGAGCAAAAAGGTAAACGGTACATATCAGAATTTCACAAAAGGGGCCATCGAGGTGGCGCTAGAGGTAAGGTGTCTGCCTTGCACGCACTAGCCAAGGAACTTCTGAGCGCTTAGCCAGGAGTAACCCCTGGGCATCAAAAAACCAAAAAAAAAAAAAAAAAAAGAATTTCACAAAAGAATACAGCAACTTCTCATATCCACTGGAAAGCAATAAAGGCTTTCGTCATGATGGTGGCACCTAAAAAACAAAGGCTATCATCCTAATGAGGTTCATAACTAAATAAGTGATATTCTTATTACTGTTATATATAGCATTTTGCACTTGCCAAATAATGTTCTAAGCCTTTTATGAAATATTAGCTCATTTAAATTTCACAAGGCTCTTCTTTTAATAATCCTTTCAAAAAATCTGGCAATGTCCTGAGTGCTAACATTCCAGGTGGCTTGTTGAGTGAGGGATGGCACGATATGCTTTTGAAAGCTGGTGAAAGCAGGAACATAGGGAGTTTTCGACCTCCCTGAAAGGAAGAATTTTTCATAACAAAGGGAAAATAGGAGTCAAAAGACTTGACTGAAAGCTCCTAAGATAACATTATACTTGGTTTGCTGCTGAACCAGTCTATTACTTCAAATTTGGTTGCCAAAAATCAAAGGAAAAAAAACTTCCTTTGACCTAAAGTAAACAAGAATGGGCTATTTCATTGACCTGGGCATCTAAGCAAATATTCTCGAGGGATTCCTTCCTAGATTGCTTTCCTCGGGGAGCACAGAACAAGGTTGCTTTCAATATAGGCCTATCAATAAGGTGTGTTAGCCGAGATAGTTGTTTGAAAGTTACTAGTAGGATTATTTAGAAAATCGAGATACTAGAAGCTCTGAGAAACATGTAAATCACAAAAGTAGCTCGTTTTGGTAAAAGGGCCCAAAATGCTTCGAGGAGACAAGAATTCACTTTCCAATAGAAAGCGGTCCCCAAGCTTCAAGCCAGTAAGGGCGACCTGGAAGTGACGGTGCGCTAAGGGCATTTTCAACCCAGCGACTCTAAGCACGTGCTTATTTAAACTCCTGGCATGCCCAGCAAAAACCAGAAGACGTTCAAAGTCAAAGGAGTGTCAAATGAGAGTAGGATTAAGCATTGATAGTAAGGAGGTCTGAGGCCCAATTTTAATAAATCTAGGTTCTTTAATATGAAGAAAACAGTCATCTGTCCCAGGGACCTTAAAGGACCTGCCGGCAGCCACAGGCTACTGTGACACGCAATCATTATCAAATACCAAAAAAGTGTGCCACCTCACCAAATGAAAAAAAAAAATGTGACTAATAATATTTTTTTTTGCTTGCAAAAAAAAAAAATCAGCCTTGGCCGGGATCCTATTCAAAAAGATGAAAATGTTCATGAAAGGGAATCAACCATTAAGCCGGCCGAAGCTTCCAAGTATCAAAATCACTCTGGAAGCCTGGACTTAAAAAAGGCCCTCCGGGGTAGGAGGCAGTAAGTCAAAAAAAAAAGGGGGGGGAAAGAGGGGGGTACCGGGTCAGGCATTCAGAAAGCCCGCAGAAAGGTCCATGTCCCCCCCTAATTTGGGGGGAAAAAACAAAAAACAGGCGTCCCAATTCCAGAATAAAATACCCGGAATCAGCCTGAGCGGGTCGGAGCTGTGGGCTCTAAGAACACGCGGAGCTCGCGCCCCACTTTGTCGCCGGAGGAGCTCGGAATATTTTACCTCCCCAACCCCAAATCCTCGCCCGACACCAGACCGACCCTTCCTCCCAGATAAGGGCGCCCCATCCTCGCCCGCGGAAGCCCCACTTCCGGTGTCAGAGCAGGCTAAACCCTCGCCCGGGGGCCGCCGCGGCCGGAGCAAAAGGGGAAACCCGAGCCTGGGAGCGCGCGGAGGGAGCCAGGCAGGCAGGCAGGCACGCGGGCCAGCGAGCGCCGGCCGGCTCGGCTTCCCGGGCCCCGAATGACGGCGCTCAATTAAATGTCAAGCCGGCGGAGATGTCAGCGTGCACCGGGGCGGCATCCCGCGCGAGCCAGCCGGCCAGGACCTGCGACGCCAGCGGGCAGGCGGGCGGGGATCCCCGCGAGAGCACGCGGCGGGCTCGGGGGCTCCGGGCAGGGGGATCCCCAGAGGCGCAGGGACGCCCGGGCACCGGGGGCCGGCTGCGGGGGGAAGTCGGGGAGGGCGGGAGGGGAGGAGGGCGGCGGGGCGGGCGGATCCATCCAGCCGGGCCTGATCACATGGCGCAGACGGCGCAGGCGGCCCCGCATCTCTTTCTCTCCTTCCTTTCTCTCTCTCTCTCTCTCTCTCTCTCTCTCTCTCTCTCTCTCTCTCTCTCTCTCTCTGGGGCTCCCTGTCATCGCGGAAACACTCACTTGTCGCCCGAGGCCGCGGGCTCTTTGCCCTCGCCGTGGGCGAAGCCGTTCGCGTCCCCGGGGCCGTCCTTGGGGCTGGACGCCGGCTGGGCGGCGGCGGGCGGCGGCTGCTGCTGCTGTTGTTGCTGCTGCTGCTGCTGCGGCTGCGGCGGCGCGGCCGGGCCCCCCTTGCCCAGCTCCTGCAGGATCTCCGAGGGCGAGCTGGAGAGCGCGAGAGCCGGCGCCGGCCGCCCGCCGCCGCCCCCGCCCCACCACGGGTGCAGGAGCTGCGCCGCGGGGGTGGCGGCCGGGCCCGAGGCGACGCGGCCCCCGGCGCGGGGGCGACGGCCGAGCGTGGCGAAGGGCCGCGCCCGCCGAAGGGCAGCCGCGCCCGAGGCGACGGCGGGCGGCCGCAGCAGCAAGTCCCGCAGCCGCGCGGAGCTCCGCAGCCGCATCATCGCCGCCGGGCTCCGCAGGAGCGAGCAGAGGAGACGGGGGAGGAGGATGCAGATGCTCCCAGCGTGGGCGGCCGCCGGCCTGCGGGACGAGGCGCTCTCCTCCTCGCCCTCTGGCGAGATGCAGAAGAAGAAAAAGGAGGCTGGCGACTGGGTGTGGTGCGGTGTGGTTCCGACCCGGACGCCGCCGACTTCCGCAGCCGCCGCCGCCGCTGAGGTCGCTCGCTCTCTCGCCCGCCGGGACGTTCGGGAAGCTCGTTCTCCTCCTCACCCGGCCGCGAGCTCCTCCGCACTGAGACTGAAGCGCCGAGGCGGGCCCGAGACATTCCGCGCTTCCCCTCACCGGAGGCGGGCGGCCCCGCCCCCTCGCTGCGCTCCGATTGGCTGAGATTTTCGTCCTCTCTTCTGATTGGTTTTCGCGACAGTCAAATTCCTCTCGGCGGCGGACTGGAGGGGGGGGACCGGCGGGGACCGGCTGGGGGCGGGGAGAAGCGGAGCTGACGCGCGAGGTGGAGGGTGGGAGGGGGGAGCCGACGGGCAGGCGGGCGGGCAGCAACACATCGGGGCTCTCGCTCTCTCTCTGGCTTCTGGATTCCACGAATGAGGGGGTTTTAAGGGGCTTGAAAGGACCTCGATTTTTGTGAAACTGTGAACCCCAGTTTCTCGCCCTGTAAAAGGGAGAGATGCATTTGAACCCCTGCAGCTGAGGGAGGATTAGGATGGTCCTGGGCTCGGTTGCATTTCCCCCCCACCCCAAGACCGTCGAGGCGTCACATCAGCCATTCCAGCGCCTAGTCCCCTGGCTGGGCCTTTGGACCTGGACCACTTTTGGGGGGCCCTTGGTCCAGCCAAGGCAGATGTAGGCAGACCAGCCTGCCCCCCCCCATCTCACCCCTTTTCCAATGTTGCATTTACTTGAAACTTTCCACGCTTGGCGACGACCCAGAGGGTGAAGTGTTTTGGAAAAAATGAGCCCAATCCTCTTAGCTCTGCCATTCAGCTAGTTGAAGGGTTGGAGTTCGGGAGGAGGACGAAAGTGGGGGCAAAGGGGGTGGAAAATCCAAAATGTCTGCTTTCTTTTTTCTTTTTTTTTTTTGTTTTTTTTTTCAATGTTCACTCATGATCTCAAATTTGTGTTTGAAGAGCAAGTTAGTTTTTACTTGCAAGCTAGTTTTCACTTACAATTAAAATTTTACTTAAAATTAAGACATTGCAACTGAAAACGCTATGTCGTTTTGAAACAGAAGCAGGTGAACACTGGTCCCCTAAATCGTTCCTGTTTAATATCATTTGATCCACTTACCATTTATGATGAGTAAAAAAAAAATAAACAAAATAAACACCTGAACCTATATAGACACTCCACTTTAGGACCACGATGCTTTGGATTTCTTGAAACATCCATTAAGGCGAAGGGAATCATGTTTTATGAAATAGGAAGGGTGTGTAGCAGGTGCGTCACTAATCACTGTATTAATAATCTATGAATCTTTAAACATTGCACTAGATTAATAATTAGGAAATCTGGCAGTAGTGTACAGGTTCTGTGACCTTCAGTGTGTCATGGGACTGTCATGGCTTGCCATGTTTAAATTTTTTTGCAATGTGCTCTTTATTTTATTTTTTGGCCACACCCGACAGTGCCCAGGGGTTACTCCTGGCTCCGTGCTCAGAAATCACTACTGGCAGATTCAAAGATATCAGATGGGATGCTGGGGTTCAAACCCAGGTCGGCCCTATACAAGGGAAACGTCCTACACGCTGTGCTATCACTCCGGCAATGTAGTCTTTAGCAGAGAAAACCTGGGAAAAAAAATCAATCGTATTAAAAAATTAAATAAGGCAGATAAGACAATTGTGAATTGGGGCCGTGCAGTGGAGCTGGAGGTAAAAGTGCCTGCGCTAACCTAGGACGGACCGCGGTTCGATCCCCCGGTTCCCCATATGGTCCCCCGTGCCTGCCAGGAGCAGGAGCGACATCTGAGCGAATAGCCAGGAGTAACCCCTGAGCGTCACCGGGTGTGGCCCAAAAACCAAAAAAAAAAAAAAAAAAAAGACAATTGTGAATTATTTGGCACTAACGTGTTGATATTCAGGATTTTTTTTCCCAAAGGAATAATGGACTCAGGAAAAGTATCACATTGTGTAGGAAAAGCACCATGCACTACTTCTGCCTAACCTTTCCACCTGACTTATTAATGATATAAACCTACATAAAGTCCAATTGCTTAGATAGCCAACTTATCAGCTTGGCTGTTTTGGCTGTTCTTTTTTTCTCAACCACATCCAAGCTACAGACAAACTCAGTTATTATTTTTTTCCTGATTTTTCTCTTAGTTCCTCTAGGAAACTAGAAAGTACTTTTTAGCATTAATACTTAATAGAGGGCCCGGAGAGATAGCACAGCGATGTTTGCCTTGCAAGCAGCCAATCCAGGACCTAAGGTGGTTTGGTTCAAATCCCGGTGTCCCATATGGTCCCCCGTGCCTGACAGGACCTATTTCT
>PVKC010035210.1:0-13518 GCA_004027635.1 Crocidura indochinensis | reverse complement strand
GTGAGGGAAAAAGGAAGGAAAAAGGAAAGAAGTAAGGTTGGAAGAAAGAAAGGAAGGAAAGAAAGAAGGAAGGAACGAAGGAGGCAAGAAGAAAGAGAAAGAAAAGAAGGAAGAAAGGATGGAAAAGTAAGAAAGGAAGGAAAGAGAAAGGAAGGAGAAAGGAGGATAAAAGAAAAAGAAAAAAAAGGTGAAAATGCACTGGGCTGTTGCATTACAAGTCATTTGCCTTGAATGTGATCAATATGGGTTTAATTTTCAGCATCCCAATAGATTCTGAAAGCACCACCAAGATAACTCCTGAGCTTAAAGCAAGGCTAACTTCCTATACACCACTGGTTTGGCCTAGCCCACCAACCCCCCCAAAAAACAAGAAAATTTTCTCTGTATTTTAATCAGAAAATAGAAGTAGGTCTTATCCTAGAAGCGGTGTGACTTTTGTGTTTTTTTTAAGTCCTATACATTTTTTAGTACTTCATTATACTAAATCTGAAAACATAAATTGTGATGTTTTCTAATCCTTTTTATCAGTATACACTTGGTGTCTCTGCATTTTTACATCATTTATACCTGTATTATTTATATGTAACTTATACTAGTTTAATATTGCATGAATATTAAACCTATTTACATTAGCATTTCCAGTAAAAATGAATACTTTCCTCTGGAAATCACTGTTTAATTTTTTAATCAAAGCATGGATACTGGTATAACACTAGAATAAATCTTCAGAACATGTAGCTATTATTACATTATAACTCAAGATGCGTGTCTTGAGAATATATTTCATGATTCATTTATAATTAATACCTTCAAACATTAAGCTATATAATGGTGATTTAACTTTCTAAGATATTGAAACCAGTCAATATGATTTTACCACATAGTGCTCAACTAGTTCTATGAAAATGCAAATTAAAGAGAGAGTATTAGGCAAATCCAATTTGCATGCATATGGTGTATATACATAAAAAAGATTCAGAATATTGGATATCATTATCCAATCATTACACTTGTAGGCCATAATAAGGAACAAGAGAAATTTGCTATATAATAGACATTAACAAAATGGAAAATTTTACAGGCATACAATTTGTATCCTAAGTACTAATATGGACCTGAATGCCAAAATCTGCTTAGCTAAGAAAATTAAGGTAAAAGCAACATTTTTTTAGCACTCAAGAGAGTTTTTCTATAGGAAATAAACTTAAGATTAGATATTCTCTGGTTATTTTTAGAAAGAATTAACACTACCCATGTTTATTTTTACTATTTAAATATTAGTAAAACTTAATAAAGTGGCCATGAAAATATAATAAAAGAATTTAGTGTACCTCAGTATATACTTAAACAATTGAAATATATATATAAAATAGTCAACTCAACAAAATATTTTATAGAAATAGGTTATAATTCAAGCTTGAAAGAAAACACATGTTTACAGAGAAACAAATAAAGAAATTTACATTTTCTCATCCAGTTCTGAAATAACACTTAAAAACTGAAACACGAAGGCCAGAGTGATATTAAAGCAATAGAGCTTGCTGATAGGGACAGACCCAAGTTCTATTCTCAGCATCCCATTTGGTCCCCCAAGTCTTCCAGGAATGAGTTATGAGCTGAGAGCCAGGAGTAACCCCTGAATATCACCAGAATGTCATGTGTGGCCCAAAATACAAACAAAAACAACCCTCAAAAATATTATCAAACAATTAGTGTGTGCAAGAGAAAAATTAAAAACAAAAGAACAAAAACGATTTCTGGAAACATATACAAATGAAATCAGGAACTTCCAGAATATGGGACATAGAAAAAGCTGTACTAAGAAGGAAATTTATAGGAATACAGCTTATGTCAGGAAAAAAATGAAATTAAGCTAGGCTCATATTTTAATAAAACTACACACAACAAAAACAAAGGAAATACAAAGTAAATAAAATAAGCAAGCTATAATAAAAATTATGGTGTAAATAAAATAGAGAGGCCCCCATTTATATAAAAATGTCAATGAAATCAAGAGAAAATTTTAATTAGAAAGAATTGTTAAAGAATTAGTTAAAACAAACGGGGAAAATGAAGATTTAATTAACTAGTAGAATCATAAATGAAAGACCTGAAATTATAAACATGTCCATGGAAATGCAAAATATCAAAAAGATTATATTGAGCAGTATCATACTAAATTGGAGATTTAAGAAGGAGTAAGTATATTTTTAGAATCATACAAATTATGACAAAGCCAGCAAAAAGTATAAAACAAGAGCATCACAATTATTAGCAAGGAGATTGCTACAGTTAATCAAAAATTTCCCCAAGGAAAAAATCATGGTTTACTAGAATATTAAGATGAGTGATTTCCCACCTACTATCTATTTAAAAATTCTAAGATATTAACTAATAAATTGCCAATATCTAAGGAATCATGAAGAAATGCATCCACTTCTGGAACTAATACAATGGAATATTACCAAGCTATAAAAAATGAAAGTTACATTTTATTACCAGAAGTATAGAACTCTGTAGCTGGTGTCATGCTAAGTAAGGTGACTCAGTAATAGCAAAATAGATGCCATATTTTCTCACTCATATGTAAAGCGTAAATAAAAAAAAATCAGTGAATAGACAAGAGTTAATAAAAACAAACCCTAGACTAGTGCCATCAAAAAAAAAGGATGTCTACAGAAGAAGTTGGGTACAAACAAGAAATGTAAGGCATATTGGTCCTAACCCCTTTCACCAAGCTTGACTGGAGTCTCTTTTCCAGCCTTTTTTCAGCCTCTTTCTGAGTTCCAGTGCTATTACTGAAACTGCCCCCTCCTTCTAAAAATTCCTCCTTTTCCCAATTCAAGCAATGCACTAGCATCCTTGCGAAGTCATTTCAAATTATGTCATATATATTACTTGGCAGATTGGATCTAGAACTTCTTCCTCTTAGAAAATATACAGCATAAAGACCTGATCAACAAATAAATAAACTAGTATGAAATATTGCTATCATACTTAAACTTGCTAGTTTAGTACAATAACCTATAAGAAGATATATTTCTAGTCACATTTCATAAAGCATTTCAATAGATCCCTTTCTTACTTTAGCACCCAAACCACTAAATGCAAAGATCAATGGGGAAGCAAAGTAAGACACCTACTGTGGGTGATATGAAGAGATATCCTGTTAAAAAATTCAAATCCACCCAAACGCTTGAACCTTATAGATAAGGACCTAAAATCAACACTTAATGATTTAGCAATGGAAATCAAGGAGTAACTAGCTTGCCAAATTAAGAAATCTGTAGATGAACAATTCAACCAACTCAAAGAAAAACTGTTTCAGAAAATGAGAGAATTCACACAAATGGAAGTGAAAGAACTAAAAAATGTTAGCAAACCCTAATAGTCGAATTCCACAGGTAGAGAAACATATAGACAACCTTGAAGACAAATTATAAGCCAGCTGGGATAAAGAAGTCAAAAAAAGAAAGGAGAGGTAAAACAGGTGAAGAAAATGTAATGAACTTAATGAACAAAGATAGGAGAAATAATTTATGAATTATAGGAATTCCAGAAGGAGAAGAAAACAGGAAAGGGAAAGAACAAGTAGTGAGGGAGATAATAGCAGAGAACTTCCCATCCTTGGGAAAGAACATTCTCTATAAATCCAGGAGGCAAAGAAAGTCAAACAAAATAGATCCTAACAGAACAAAACCAAGGCATTTAGTAATTCAAACGGTAGAAAAAGAAAGAGAGAGACCTCTTTACAGCAACAAGGGAGAAAAAGAAACATCAAGTATAAAGAAAAAACATTGGAATCAAACTTGTTTAGGTATGTTTAATAGAAAAGAAAATAAAGTTGGTACAGATAATAGAAGAAATATGTTTGGAAGGAATGTAGAACTTAGTAAATAAATTAAAAATATTTTAAATAATAGTAGGCTCAACATAGTACAATCCACAAGAGTTGTAATATATACAAACATTCCCACCAAGAACATGTAATATTTTCTTCCCTCGCATTCTCTTATGTTTCTTTTGAATAATAACCATTCTCAAAGGTATAAGTTCATTGATTTTGTCATTTCAGAAGAGACATAGACAAAAATGCTCAGGGATTACTTCTGACTGCATTCAGAATCACACCTGGTAGAGTTTGGGACCATGGTGAATTTTAGGGATTGATCCTGAAACAGCAGGAACTCTCCCAAATGTACTCTCTTTCTGCCATTTACTTTTGTAATTTTTATAAAATTTTGCATATTCTTGGTACAAAAATATGATGGATATTTTTTAGTTAAATAATTTTTATTTTTGAGCAAAGTAAAATTACAAATATTTCACAGTAATATTTTCGGTACGTAGTGACATTGAATCAGGTATTTTTAATGCATATATTGTTCATATAAAATCCGTTGGAGAATTGTGCATTCAGATGCTTTCCCATGTTTAATGAAATTGTCTTTCTTATTGACTTTCATGAGAACTCTATATTTGGGGAGTTATTCATCTTTATGAATACATATGTGATATTCAGATGTGTTTTCCCATTTAGTAAGAGACCACTAGTTTGGTGAAATTTTCTTTCACATGCAGAATATTTTGTTTGGTTTAGCTTCATTTATTTACTTTTAAGTTTATTTCCTTGCATTGCAACTGAGTTCCTAAATACCTTCCACTATAAACATGCTTTAAAAATATAGCATTTATATTTTCTCCCATGTATTTTATAATTTTAGCTTTAAAGAATCTATTTTCAGTTAATTCTTTCTTTTTGTTTGCTTGTTTGTTTGGTTTGGTTTTGGGGTCAGAACCAGTAATATTTATGACTTTTGCATTTCCTCTAGGGCATCACTTTCACTGGTGTTTAGGAGTGTGGTTCCCTTGAATAAGAACTGGGTCCTGAACATGCATGGCAAAAGCCCAAAGTTGCTGTGTTATCACTCAGACCATTGAATTAATTCTAATATATTATATTTAGTAGTGGTCAAGATTAATCCATTTTCATGTTGCTACACAGTTATCAATCATTAAAAGAATTGATAAAATAAAAGTGGAGCTTTTTCTTGTTTTGTTTTTTAGGCCACACTGGTGATGCTCAGGAATTACTCCTGGCTAAGGGCTCAGAAATTGCTCCTGGCTTGGGGACCATATGGGATGCCAGGGGATTGAACCATGGTCCATCCTAGGTCAGACATGTGCAAGGCAAACACCTTACCACTGAGCCACTGCTTCGGCTCTGTGTTAACACATTATAATTTATGTATAATTTATATATAAATTTGGTTTCATAAAATGATGGTTTCTTAGAAGTCATCTTTGATATTTTATACCATTTCTTTGCAGATGCTCTTTGTTGTTAATATATGGATAGGCAGTCATTTATAAAGGCTCAGTAAAGATCTTCCTTTCTGTAGAGCTAAAGAATTTTTTGTAATAATATTTGTTTTATAATTAATAGAACATATAAATCAATAGAACATATTGTTTTGAAAATATAACACTGAAACTTGATATGAAAAATCCCAGTTTTAATATATAAAAATAAATGTAGTTGGAAATGGGAAAAGTATGCTTTCAACAAAATTTTAATTTCTTTGACAATTTTGTCATTCAACTAATGCTGTAAAATTATTTTTTTATCCTCTTTATAAAGTACATGAACCTACTTTCTAAATTTTCTTTTACTTAATAGCTCAGTGGAGAGGCAAGCATCCTTATGAAGGTACAGATGTTCTTAAAATAACCATGTCCCAGAGATGTGAAGAATGAGAATAACAATGAATTTGTAATATTTTCTAAAATTGGATCGGAAACCATTAAAGCACATTTTAGTCTCCTGAAAGCAGAAGTTTAAATAATTGAGAATAAACCCATTTGTTTCTTATCCAACTAAAACATCGGCTTCCTAATATTCTTAAGGAAAGCAGCATGCTTTGTTAAGTTGAAAAAAACTAATTATGATTACTTGGCTTAAAATAAATATAATGAAGTCTATTAATTTGATGACGATTTGAAGGCTTTAGACTAGAATGAAAAAGTTGGACAAATTCTTGATTAGTTTAGATATAAACCTTAACATTATTTTTTTATTTTGTTTCCTTTTTTGTTTTGGGGCCAGTGTCAAAGGTGCTCAGAAGTTAGAAATTGTTCAGAAATTGCTCCTAGAAGGCTCAGGGACCAGGTAAACTTGTGCAAGTCAAATGTCCTATGCCCTATAGTATCTCTGAGTCTAGCCCATATATTTTGTTTCTTTTTTTCTTTTCTTCTCTTTATTTTTTCTTTTCTTTTCTGTTTTCTTTTCTCTCCTCTTTTCTTTCTCTTTCTTTCTTTCTTTCTTTCTTTCTTTCTTTCTTTCTTTCTTTCTTTCTTTCTTTCTTTCTTTCTTTCTTTCTCTCTCTCTCTCTCTCTCTCTCTCTCTCTTTCTTTCTTTCTTTCTTTCTTTCTTTCTTTCTTTCTTTTTTTGTTTTTGATTTTGTTTTTCTGGGTCTCACCCTGTGGCACACAGGAGTTACTCCTGGCTCTGAGTCCAGAAATCTCGCCTGGATTTATTATAAGGGAACCATAAGAGATGATAAGATGGTAAGAGAGATGGAATAGCCTTCAGCTGTACTATCATTCCTGCCCCTTTATTTTGTTTCTTAAACAAGATCTACAACATGCTAGACACAGAGTGGACCACTTATACTAGCAGCCCAGGGGGTAAAGGTGGGGGATATGGGATGCAGGCTGGAAACAGGGGTGGATAGAGGACAACATTGGTTGTCAACAGGCCAACAACATTGGAGCACAACTGATTCAATGTCGTTATGTACCTAAAATATTACTGTGAAAGATTTGTAATCCACTTTGGTCAAAATAAATATAAAAAACAATAAAAAAAGAAATGTGACTAGCCTTTTCTCAGAGGAAATATTTGTAACATCTTCTAATATTTAAATAAGAATAATAAGAAATATTATATTAGTCAACATAGTTTCATATACTTCATCATTATACATACTAGAATTTATCTCAGATCTAATTATCATATGAAAATCACAGTTACTATTCAGTTTTAATATTTTGTACCTTATGAATTGATCTGTATAGTAATTAATTTAGCAGACACTTCTAGGACCATGTCCCAATATGTGACTTTATAACATTTAATACTATCTCCCTTGAAAAATATTTTTGTTGAACCTAACTTTGCTATTGTAATTTCACACTGACTAATGTTTTCCAAAATGTTTGCTTCTTTCTCCTGCTTGTGTGGGAATAATCCAGTGGTCAGAGTCAGTCTTTGAGCAGGAAAGATAGTAGGGTGGACCAGGCATTTCCCTTGCAATCAGTTAGCCTGAGTTTGATTTTTGATATCCCATTTGTTTATTGAGCACTGCCATGAGAGATCCATGATTCTTTGAGCATAGATACACGAGTAAATCCTGGACATCATAGGCTGTGGATACCCCAAAATGAAATAAAGGAATCTTTATTTCATAATGAAATGTTTTACATAATAAAAATAAAGAATACTCTATACTATAAACACTATAAACACTTTTATACACTATAAACACTAATAATAGACAGCAAAGCTTCTATAAGAACATATGGAGCTATATTTAAATAGCTTCCGTAACTTCTTTTCCATTTTGATGACCTTACTCTTTCTGAGCCCTGAGTGATTCCAAACCATTGTCATCAGGCCATTTATGTCCCTCTGACTATATCTAAGGTCAAAGTGAGTTCACATGAAGTTTCTTCATATGCCTTGCATTGGTTTTCTGGAGTTTCTGTAATAGAACTATGCTAAGTTAGACTTAGCATTAATAATATCATCAATAGCATATTTGAGTCTTTAAATGTACTTCTTTAAACATTGACACTTATGAATATCTTGACTATGTATAAAATTATTCATTTGCATATTATAAAGAAATCCAGAGCCATTGATAATCTATACAATTTAAATCACATGAAAACTTACTAGTGACTTTGTGATATGTAATTACACTAATATTTTAAATGATGATGGAAAATAGGTGTCTAAGGATTTATTTATAATATAAATAAATAGAATACTAAATTTTGATCCTTGAAGATATCTATGAGCTAATAAATCTTGTTTAATGAAGGTCACATTTAATGAATAGGAACTGTTGTCTAGTTAACTTGGTTGTTAAGCACATAGTGATAATGGTATTGTTGTTGACTATTGCTTAACAGATGACTTGTTTTATATTGTTTTTGCACCCCAGACAATGTGCATAAATATTCAAAGAGGGGTAATTCATCCTGAATTTATCCTTATAGTTATAAAGCACAAATATTATAATCACTTCCATGGTTACAGACTACATGATATTTTTAAGAGTGCCAGGAAATTCTACTTGATTATGATCATACAATTCTTGCCTAATAAAGACTTTGTTTAGATTGTGGCAGTAAAATTATGCACATTAGGTTAAATTTTTATAATATAAAACTCTTATTCATTAATGTATTTTAAAAACTTGAAAAAATTACAACAGCTATCAGTTGATCTACTGTAATATTCATGATTAAAAACAGAACATTGCTACTATCCTGGAGAAGAACCAGCAATAGAAAAGGGTCATAAACATTTTGCTCTTTGTTCCAGAAGCAACACCTTCAGTCAGATCATTATATCATAAAATGAATTCCAAAAGACTAAAGAGATAATACAGAGATTTAGGTGCTTTCCTTGCATGGAGCATGAGCACAGAGCTAATAAGACCAGAACATTGTTGAGTAATACCCCAAAGACAATCCAAATGTAAAACTCAAAGTGTATTATATCACTTTTTTTTGTTTTGTTTTTTGGTTTTTTTTGGGGGGGGTCCACCCCTGGTGACACTCAGGGGTTACTCCTGGCTATTCGCTCAGAAGTCACTCCTGGCAGGCCCAGGGGACCATATGGGGAACCAGGGGATCGAACCGCAGTCTGTTCTAGGTTAGCGCAGGCAAGGCAGGCATCTTACCTCTAGCGCCACAGCCCAGCCCCTATTATATCACATTTATATATTATAAATATATGTAATAAATTAGAAATGCATTATATATTTATATGAATAGATGTACATATAAGTTATATTTATTAGTCATAGATTATTCTTTTTATCAATGTATTTTAATTTTTTATGTAAACATTTTTACTTATAATACTGTTGATATATTTTAGGTATACAATATCCAGAGTACCTGGATCTCTCCATTTCATCTCAGGTTTTCTCATTCTCTCCACCCCACTATAAACTCAAGTCTACAGTTCATTCAAAATCTGTTATGTCTGGCAGCCTTTAATTACCTTCCCATAAATACACATAGGTTTAGTGAGGTAAATTTATTTACAAAAATGCAAATATTTTTAAGCATTAAGAATACAGTATGCCAAACCATACTTAGCAACAAAGTGCCAATATTGTTTGCCTTGCAGAACACTGGATTCTTTCTGACTATAACACAATATCTCAATAAACTCAGTTTTGAAATAATGTTTATGATTTTCTTTTCACTAGGTATTGCCAGTTCCTTTGCCTTTTTTCCCTTTATTTAAAGAAAGTGCATTACATTGATGACATAGTTGACCAAAATACATTTTTTCTAGATAAATGAAAAGAAGTTATTCATAAAAAAATAGAAAGAAAAATAAAGAAATACAGTGGAAAACCAATTTGTGAAAATTATTGTATCTCCAATGAAGTCATATTTGTATCTCCAATGAAGTGATTGATACAATGGCAGTGGTGCAATAAGCCCTTGTTAGTTGGATATTCTGTTAAATTGGTGTTTTCTACAGGTGTGACAGCATCAAACAAATGAAGTCGCCCTGGATTTCAAAGCACTATTAATGAAACTGTAGCTTTTATGGGCATATTCTCAGCTGCCAGGACTCTCCAAAGAAGAAAGAAGGGGGGGTCTTCGCACTTGCTATAATGGAGCCCTCGTGATATCAACCCAAATACCCTAAATACTGTGGTACTTGAGTTTGGCTAAATTGGTCTACAAAGAGAATTATTGAGGAATGATGAGGCAGGGCCACAGGCAAAGCTTGATTATGAATGATGGATGCAGTAGAAATGGCTTCAGCAGAGTGGATGCTTAGACTTCCCTCTCCTCCCAAGATTTCCAGCTTCCTGTTGTGTAACAGATATATCCATGTATTTTCGTGGTTTGGTTTACATCTCTTAAAAAAAAAGAGTGAGGGGCCATAGTGGTGGTGCAAGCCCTAAGGCGTCTGCCTTGCACAAGCTAGGAAAGCCCATCATTCGATCCCCCGGTGCCCCACATGGTCCCCCAAGCCAGAAGTGATGTCTGAGGGCACAGCCAGGAGTAACCTCTGAACATCACTGGGTATAGCTCAAAAAACAAAAAAACAAAAACAAAAACAAAAATTGAGTCTATGGAGCCGGTCTTATGCTACACGCTGACTCCCTTGCTCGTTTCTCTATAAAACCAATATAAGTGATATTATCTAGTATTTTTCTTTCTTCTAATTGATTTGCTTAGTGTACTTACAGTTCAATATCTTAGTAGAATACTGTTATGTATATGTATTCGGATTATCCTAGTGCATCCGTGTTCTTTTTCTATTGTTTTACATGTTGCTGTAGTAACTATATATGTATATATTTTTCTGATTAAGTAATTGTGTGCTTTTTATTCTAGAAGTCAAATTGATATATATCAGAAGTTAGATCTGTTTTTAATTGGGAACAAATTTTTCCTAATATTTTAATAGACATTAAATCAGTTTATGTTCTTACCTATAGTGAAGTTTTTGTTTATTTTTTCAAAACTGCCTTTTTTTTATTGCTGCCTGGATTTAAAATAAAGGCCATTTTTCCAGTGTAATTTGATATCTCTTTGGCATTTTTATTTGTGTTAATCTTATAATTAATAACAAAGAGGACCCTTTTTTTCATTTGCCACTTGTTTATCTTTATACCCTTTATGGTGAAAATTTATTCAGCATTACTTTTTTTCAGAATTGATTTCTTACTGTGTATTGAGTGATTTGCAGATCCTGCAAAATATTTCTTTCCAGAAGTATGGTGTGTCAATATTTTTTAATATTCAGTAGGATGTCTATGTATAGTAATGGTAGTTTTGTTTACAGTGCTTACACATTTTAGTTTTTATAACCCTGTGAATTCATTTCTTTTCCCTAGTCTATGGATTCAAATCATTAAATATATAACTTATTTGTGCCTAATAAATAAGTCTTGAATTTTATGTTGAAGTTGACTTTATCCCTAGTATGTGAATAATTAATTTCATTCATTTGCATGTGGTGAGTCAACTTTCCAATACCATTTAAGGAAGAGAGAATATTTGGGACAATTCCTACTCCTTCCATACTTTGAAAATATTATGTTAGGGTCTGGGAAAATTCCCCATCCTCAGGGCATCCCGAGAATTCCAAGGAATGACTTACAGATCATGCAAGAGCACAGTGAGATTTTTTTCTGAATCCAGGGTCAGTGCCCTAAGACAGATCCCAAAGCAAAGACCTCAAGCTTTGTCTGAGCAAGGTTTATATAGATCATTTCTTAAAGGAACAGTGTCATCATTTCTTACAGGCACAGTTTGTGCATTTTTACATCTTAACTTAGTCAGAAGAAAGAAAAATAGTCAATGAACAAAGAGATAATCATTAAAACTTATTAAACCTAGTATTATATATTGCAGATGTCAGCTTATCACAGTGGGCCAGGATGAGAACAATCTGGCCTTGTTAGTTACAGAGAAGAAAGAGGACCACTAAAACTCAAGGTTCAAATGTAGCTACCGTATTTTTCGCCATATAAAATGCACCTTTTCTTCCTCAAAACGGGGCTGGAAAAGTGGGTGCGTCTTATATGGCGAATATCCATCTGGGGGTCCAGGCTAGGGCATATTTGCACCCATGCCTGGACCCCCAGATGGCCTGTAGCCATTTACTCACTGTTCTCCCAGACTGATCTCACACGGGGTGTGTGAGAGGCGGATCCTGCTGCTCTGTGTCCTCGCTTGCTGTGTCACGCTTCTGGTCACACCCCTATGACAGTGGAGACATGGGCCGTGCTATAGGTAAGATGTCTGTCACACACTGCCATCACAGACATCACACTACTGAGTACACCGCAGAACTGGTTCTACTCCCAATCCATTCATTTTTTTGTCTGAAAGCACTGTAACTAAAGCAGCGGTCCCCAACCACCGGGCCGCAGCCCACTCCTGGTTCACTGCCCGGTGTTTTGTGGGCCACGGGCAACCCGCAACGAGGTGGAGAGGACGTCGAAGCTCCACCTACTTATTGGCAGAGCCCTTGTCATTCTGAGTCAATGAGGACCTAGAGTGACAAGAGCTCCTCCCCTAAGTAGGCAGAGCTCCATCCATACACTGCAATGGCTGCAACCTCTGGATGTTGCCATTAACAAACAGTTCAAAGTTCTGATGCGAGAGGAGTGGAACACCTGGATGGCAGCTGGCAACCATGATTTGACTCCTACTGGGCGGATGAAGAGGCACACTATCACACAAGTTTGTGAATGGGTTAAAAGGTCATGGAGCTCCGTTAAAGAGGACATTGTTATAAAATCCTTCAAGAAATGTGGCATTAGTAATACCTTGGATGGAACAGAAGATGGCATCATATTTGACCCCAGTGAGGAAGAAAGTGTTGACAATGACTGTGAGGATCTGTCCATCCTCATTTCTGATAGCAGCAAAGAAGAGGAATTCTTGGGGTTTGAATAAAAACATTAAAGCTTTATTTTTGTTATTGTTTACTGACTGTTAATGAGAATAAAGATTAAGTTAAGAGTACTAAGTTCTTAATGTTACATAGTTGACAAAATTATTCTTAAACTGTTGTTAACCTTATACAGTTGATATAAAATATTTTACTACAGTATTTGGTTCAGAATCTTTTTTCTAGACTTTCCTCCTTAAAAATTGAGTGCGTCTTATATGCCGGTGCATTAATTGTTAGATTCCTTTGCACAGAGTGGCAGCCTCAGAAGCATGGGAGTTGGGCTTTCTGGCGACGAGAGCCCCATCTGGTTGCTACTGCTGAAATCTCTCTAGGTTTATTATTATTAGCAATAATATAAGAGTACTTAATAGCTAACTTAACTTATCGATATACATACATACCCTATAAAACTTATTTAAAGTTGCAGCTATAACATAACAGTAAGCATAAATGGGTCTTGATCTCACAGGTCCAAGTCTTTATCACCCAGGCTTGCTGTCCATGGGAGCTGTGAGAGCAGAGCTTACTTGCCTTAAATCAAGCTAACTGTCTGAGGCCTCTTTGTCTCTGCAGCTTCTGCTCTTCTGGCAGCTGTTTCTTTTTGCAGGCTAGAATTCTGAAATGGGGCAGTCTTTGAAAAAGAGAAGTTTAGGGGCCGGGCAGTGGCGCTAGAGGTAAGGTGCCTGCCTTGCTTGGGCTAGCCTAGGATGGACTGCAGTTCGATCCCCCAGTTTCCCATATGGTCCCCCAAGCCAGGAGCGACTTCTGAGAGCATAGCCAGGAGTAAC
>PVKC010035209.1:0-13518 GCA_004027635.1 Crocidura indochinensis | reverse complement strand
AAGTTTATGCTGTGCATATGCCAACTAGTTTCTAGGGGTGACTGAATCAGTGCTAAAGTTCTCTCTTTTCTTAAGTTCAACCAGAGATGGGAAGGGTCTAGACTGGCTCTGGCTGCAAGCTACACTATTGCAGGCTGGCAGAACAACCAAGTGACAGTCAACTACATATCAGCTCCCTATTATGAACTAGGCAGGGGTCGGCAACCCATGTCTCCAGAGCCAAATGTGGCTGTTTGGAAGCTTTGCCGTGGTTCAGAAATCAGGGCCGATAACAAGGGTCAGGGAGCGGTATCACTTACATATTTTGATTGGTTATTAATTTTCACAAATATATGTTTTACATTGTTAAGTAAAAATTTTTTTCTTCAGATCGACAGCTCACTGCATGATCCTGTATATATCATTAAGGTAAGAAACACCGGGGTCGGGCGGTGGCGCTGCAGGTAAGGTGCCTGCCTTACCGCGCTAGCCTTGGACGGACCACGGTTCAATCCCCCGGTTCCCATATGGTCCCCTGTGCCTGCCAGAAGCGACTTCTGAGCGCATAGCCAGGAGTAACCCCTGAGCGTCACTGGGTGTGGCCCAAAAACAAAAACAAACAAACAAAAAAAAAACACCGTATGCAGTGCTATAATTGTTTTAAATGTCGCTATGGTTTTGTAGCTCCTGGGGTTTTTTCCTTTGGTTACAGCTTCTAGGTTCCCACCCCCCTGCAGAAACAAGTCAAAGTGGCTTTCTATGTCTTAAAGGATGCTGATCCCTGATAAGTCATTATCATCAATAAAATTTCATTTGAATTATCCATATTAAAATCCTCCCTACTACAATTGTTCGATAATTTCTATAGTCTTGGATCTAATTTATATAAAAGGCAAATTAACAAGATACAGTTTTTTCCTTTACCCTTACTAATATCTACCAAATAATCATAGTTGTGGGTTAAATTTACTTCTGACAAATATTGCCAGTCATTTTGCATAGACACAGTAAGAACTACACAGATTCCTTTTATCTAAAACTTATATTAAGCTTAAAGATCTCTCGACTTAAGCGTAAATGTGAGAGCAGGGTGATCTTTCCTGGGAACATCTTGTCATATTTCCCAGACTGCAAACCTCGAACCAGTTTGCTTTAGATTTTCTCAATCCCATGGTTAAGGTTCTTGTTAGTTGCCTTTTCTTTCTTTGAGTCAGATCCAGTTTCTTTTTAAAATATATATATAAATTAGTTATTTAAAGACCATGTATCATATTGTTGAGGTTATAGCCAGTCAATCTCTAAGACCTCCAGGAATGTTAGAGAAATTTCTAGAAATTGCAAATGCAATTTATTCATCTAGACTAAGAGGTATCCCCGAAAAAAAGAGTCTACTCCATATTCAATTTTCAAATGCAGAAGCAAGCAGGCAGGCAAGCGAGTTTGCACAAAATAAATTGCAGTTAAGGCTGATTTGGTTTTGAAAAATGAGTGGTTTTTGCATTGAACTGTTTGTTTCACTTTTTCCTCTGGTGAGTTGGTCCTTTCTTGTACTCTAAATTCTTCATCACCTTCCTCGTGCTTATGCCCATTCATCTCTGCCAGTTTCCCTCATATTCCCAGATTTCCATCAATTTCCCTCAAAATAGGCTGTTTAGGCATGACTTTCTAGGATAACTGTATTGTCTATGAAATACTATTAACTTTCTTAAGCTTTTTTTTTTCTTTCATACTGACAGAGATTTAACCACAAGACTTTTTTGTTTTGGTGGGGTGGAGGGGACGGGCACATCCACCATTGCTCAGGATTCTGCAATCAGGCATCATTCCTGGCAGGCTCAGGAGACCATATAGGACAGGGGTCTCAAACTCAATTTATCTAGGGGCTGCAGGAGGCAAAGTCGGGGTGAGGCAGGGCCACATAAGGGATTTCGCTTACCAAATATTCGCAATAAAAAATCGCATTAGTAAGAAAAAAATCGCATTAAGCATTTGCATACCCCGAACAGAACTGCTCGGGTTATGCGAATGTTTAATGCGATTTTTTTATTACTAATGCGATTTTTATTGCGATTATTCAGTAAACGAATCATCGCGAATACTGCGATATTTGAAGGCCGGCCGCAGGCCACAAAATGTTGTACGGAGGGCCGCAAACGGCCTGCGGGCCACGAGTTTGAGACCCCTGATGTAGGATGACAGGTATTGAACCTCAGTCAGCCTCATGCAAGACAACTTACCTGCTGTACTGTCTTTCTGGATAGATGATGTCTTACTGATTTTATATGAATTTAGTTTTCTTAAATGTCTAGTTTATTCAGAAAGTTTTTTTTTATTAATTCTCTGAGCTTATGTGCAGTTTCTTATGCATTCTACTACTACTCTCTTACACTCCTACTATTCTGTTCTCTTCACTTTTGATTTTACAGTTTGTGGGAAGAATTTCCTCTCACAACAAACCTCAAGGTTGGGATATTTTCCCAGTAAAATAATTTAGGTCTCAGAATACAAAGGGTTGTCAAATATGCACAAAGCAAAAAAAAAAAAAAAAAAAAAAAAAAAAAAAAAAAAAAAAAAAAAAAAAAAAAAAAAAAAAAAAAAAAAAAAAAAAAAAAAAAAAAAAAAAAAAAAAAAAAAAAAAAAAAAAAAAAAAAAAAAAAAAAAAAAAGGGCTTCTGCATACCTATGTTCATTGCAGCACTATTTACAAAGCCAAAATCTGGAGACAACCCAAGTGCCTGAGAGCAGATGAGTGGCTAAAGAAACTATGGTACATTTACATAATGGAATATTATATGACTATCAGGAAAAATGAAATCATGAACGTGGATGGATAACAAGTGAAATGAATCAGGAGATATACATAAAATATCAAACTCATTTGTGGGGTATAAAAAAAGACAGTATGGTAACAATATCCAAAGATAACAGAGACCAAGCCCAGGAGGACTATTCCACAGTAGAAAGCTGGAAGCTGAAGTGGTAGTACAGTGGGTAGAGCATTTGTCTTGCACTTGGTCAACCCAGATTCAATCCTTGACATCCCATATAGTCCCCTGAGCACCATCAAGAGTGATTCCTGAGTGTAGAGCCAGGATTAACTCCTGAGCATCATTGGGGTGAATCAAAACTAAAACCGAAATCAAAATAAAACCAAAAACTATAGTAGGAAGCTGGAGTAGAGTTAGAGCTGAGAAAGGACCACTAACTGGATGCTGAAAGGAGATAGTGATATAAATGATACCTAAATTGTTGAAGACATTGGTAACAAGGAATGTGCACTGGTGAAGGGTGTTGTACATTTATGACTGAAAATCATGAACAACTTTCAACTGTTAAAAAATAAACAAGATGGCTGAAAGTTCAAGGCTGGGATATCATCGATGTGACTACCGAGATTTCTGTTTATGGGTGATTGTGCTTCCACTGTAACTTTACCCTGTCCTCTTTCTTTGCATCTTTGTTCTCATAATTAAAAGAAAAATTAATAAAAATAAATAAACAAGAGGGCCTGGAGAGATAGCACAGTGGTGTTTGCCTTGCAAGCAGCCAATCCAGGATCAAAGGTGGTTGGTTCGAATTCCGGTGTCCCATATGGTCCCCTGTGCCTGCCAGGAGCTATTTCTGAGCAGACAGCCAGGAGTAACCCATGAGCATTGCCGGGTATGGCCCAAACCCCCCAAAAAATAAATAATGATTCCCAAGGGCAGAACTAGGAGTAATTCTTGAGCAATGTTGATGGGATTGGTGTTGGATCATTGAATGCTAGAAATAATTGCATTGTGAGCAGCTCTGTAAATCACAGCATTTTAAATAAATTTAAAATAAAAAAGAATAGCAAGAAAGAAAACAAACATTTGAGGCAAGCATAGAATAAGACTATTTAGCACCTTATAGGTATAATGGGAAAAATACAATAGGAAATTGTCATAAAGTTATTTTTAAGCCTCTGTTCTTAAGAGCTTATTGAAAGTTGATGTTCTTACTAACTGCACCTCATGTCTCTGTCAATTAAAATAATGGCTTACCTGTTGAAAACCTAGTGCAGGTGAGGAAACTATTGTGAGACCAGTCACGTAACCCAAAATTTGGATATTCGATGTGTGATTGTCACTTTACGGTTTATTTAGTAATCAAAAATTTAATAATGTCCTTTTCTCCTCTCCATTCCCAAACAATCCTTTTCCTTTTTACTTTATTTTTATTTAAAGAAAATGCATCATAGTTGACATAGTTGACTAAATAATGGCTAAATAATTTGACTAAATTATTTCTATTATAGACATATGATAAATTATTATATATTATATAATTATTTGTTGCATTATTATTAAATTATTTAGCTAAATAATATATTTATGTATGTATAGATAGCTAAATAATAGATTTGTTTCCAGATAAGTGAAAGCAAAGTTATTGAAAAAGAAAAAAATTCAAGAGAAAGACAGTAAAAGAGCAGCAAGCACATTTGTGAAAATTATTGCATCTCAATGAAGCCATTAATACAATGGCAATTGGTTTATTATCTGTTCATTCTGTTAAATTGGGTGTTCCTTTATGAATGACAGCATGAAACAAATAAAATTGTCTATAAATTTAAAGCACTATTACTAATAAAACAACTTTTAGGGGCACCACTAAGCTGACAGGCCTCCTGGAATAAGAAAGATATAGGAGGGTGCCCACACTTGCTCCCCAAAACCCTGGTGATATCAGCTGCAAAACTGGCATACCTTGAAGTATGGTCAGATCAGTTACCACATATTAGTTAAATATCCATAATCTTTCTTGACTTGGTTTACATCTCTTTTGAGAAAAGAGTAAGTCTATAGAGCTGGCCTGATTCAAACATATGTGGGTGTGGTTACAGCTGCTCAGCTTCCCCAAAAAAGGAACAAACTGGGGAGGTTGCCTGAATTCACCCCAAAAATCCCTGGTGATATCTGCTCCCAAACTGGCATACCCAAAATGTGGTCAGATTAGTGTCCTCGCATGGAATTGTAGAGGGTCAATGAAGAGGCAGGGCCATCACAAAAATGGTCATTCTGGGTTTGGAGGCAGCAAGCCTGACTTTGGCAGAAATGAGGACTTGGATCATGCTTACCTTCCAAGATGGCCAACTTTCTGCTGTATGGTCCAGTGTACCCATAATCTTTCATAGCTCAGTTAACATTTCATTTGAGAAAAGAGTGAATCTGTCTCCTAATATTTTTGTCTTATTCTCTGTGACTAACATTTCCCCCACCCAGGTCAAAGGCACTGATTGGTGTTGGACAACAGCTAATCTTCAGTGTGAAAATCTATCTAATCTAGAAGAAAAATCTTGGATGGCTAAATTTTAGAGTAGATAGCAACTATAGTGCTTAAACTCTCTTAGTCATTAAAAAAAATGGTGGCATTTGTCAAATACCCATATAAAGGTATATGAAGTAGACAAATACCCACCCTTTTATGTTGTCCTCAAATGATCTTACTGTACTTTTTAGTAAATTATATTTGTTATTTTGTCTGTTTTATGGTTCATCTGTTATAAATAAGATAACTTACCACAGAAATAAGAAATACTGGTTGTAGAATACAACCCCTACAGTTTGTGAGGCCACCTGAAGCACCGTGTTTCTAAACCTCTTCCAGAGAAGTCTAAAGAAGCAGGGTAGTGACAAAGAAATAATAAGCCAAGACAGTCAGGAGAGAGTAATGGAACCAGTGGCTTCTCATGGATTCTCCCTAGCACTCAAATCCAGAGCTCCTCTTTCTTTATTAAACCAATTCTCAGTACCAGGATGGAGAAGGTTATGTAATCTTGATGGGCTTTTACATATCAAAAGAGAAATTTACAGGAAAGAGGAAAATTGAAAATATCTTTGTATATATTCTTAGCAATTTTCTAATTCTTTAATTACTAGGGAAATATTAAAATTTTAAACCATTATTGCACAATAATACATTTCCAGTTTTATGTTATAGCTTCATGTTTTCTGAAGCTCTAGATTTGAAGTACATATAATAAATTATTACAATGAATTATTAGCATGTAATAAGTATGTAAGATACATGTGCCTATTAAATAATACTTAATGATGTGGTCAATACATTTATAAAAAGAGAAAGATTGACAGTTACATATTTACTTATGAAGATTTAAAATACACTCACACTTACAATAAAACAATAAAAATACTTCAAAATTTTTTAATTTTTTCATGCATTTATTATTTTACTAATTAGAATAAAATCATCAATAAAATTCTTGTGAAGATTGATATTAAGTATTATATATGTGTCACTTAAAATAGTTTGTTTCCTGTTGTTTGCATATTTTTCCTAGCAAAAATAAAAAGTTGAAAGATTTATTTTCTTTAAAGGGCCTAATGATAATTGTTCTTTACTTTATTGGCTGACATGCTGTCTCTCAATACTAACTTTTAGGTCATTACCATTATAGCACAAAAGCAGCATAGACAATTGTAAACAAATGGGCATAGTTTTATTTACAAAAACAGGCAAAATGTCACATTTGGTGTGTGGTCATAATTTGCCTACTCAAACAGAGGTTAACATTTACACAGCTATTTTGCATCTAAATTCTGATATATTATAAAATGAGTTTCCAAATTTTTAGCTTCAATCACTTGAAACTAAGAAAGAATAAAAAAAAAAGACTTTTTACTAGGTTTCAGAAAAGTTACGTATCAAATGCTTTTTTTTTTCTATTTAGCAGTAGATGTTTTGAAACTTCCCAATATAAATAAGTCACTAATGTAATATTTGAGTAATGAATCTGAACTTATAGAAAATTCAGTAACACTCTACATATGGTGGGGGTAAAACTTCAAGAGAGTTATGTGAAAATAAAACCTATATTGGTGGTGGGAACCTTGCACTGGTGAAGGGAGGTGTTCTTTACATGACTGTAATGATACAACTACAATCATATTTGTAATTACGGTGTTTAAATAAAGATAATTTAAAAAAGAAAAGAAAACCTATGATGTGTATTTATGTTTTTAATTTAGGGGCTGGAACATTGGCGCAGTGGTAGGGCATTTGCCTTGTGCATGACTGACCCAACAGAACTGAAAAAATAAAGAAGAAAGAAAAACATCTAAATTATCTGCCCTAGAGGCAGGCAGAGGGGAGGATGAGTAGAAAATTGGATATACTGATGGTGGGAAATGTGCACTTGTGAAGGCTGGTTGGTGTATGTGACTGAAACTCTATCATGAATAATTCTGTAATCCCAGTGCTTAAATATAAAGCATATTATTAAAAAGTGAACATGCTTCTCATAAAAGCTATAGAATTTTTATCATTCCGAAAATATATATGGCATATATTCAATATTTTCATTTAAACAATAGCATAAAATGTTCTCAAAAATATTGTTATACATTATATCTATTCTATAATAGAACATAAAACCTAGAATACAAACATCAAAAATGAATGATCACAATTAATGTTTAGCATAAACTTATTTATATGATCAGTGTAAATAGGTAGAATCACCAATTTTATTTATTTATTTATTTATTTATTTATTTATTTATTTATTTAGGTTTGGGGTCACAGCCGGCAGAGTTCAGGGGTTACTCCTGGCTCTGCACTCAGAAATTGTTCCTGGCAGGCTCCAGGGACCATATGGGATGCTGGGATTTGAACCATCATCCTTCTGCATGCAAGACAAATGCCCTACCGCCATGCCATCTCACTGACCCCACCAATTTTATTTATTATAAAATTTTTAATATAATTATTTTTAAATGGAAAAATACATGGCTTGGTGATAGAACACATGTGTAAAGTTCTGAGCTCATACCCAGAAGCATAAAGAAGTAGATTAACATAAAGGTATAATTTAGGGCCAAGCAAATAGTTAAAATTTTGAGCACACGAATTTTGCATTTAGAAGGTGTGAAACCAACCACCATTACTGTAGGTCTCCCAAGTACTGCCAGGAGCAACCCCCAAGCACCAAGTATACCCTGAGTATTCCTGAGTATGGTTCAAAAACAAAGCAAAAAAAGTAAAATAAAGTTATCTATTTTTATTTAACCAATTTAAGTATTTATTCAAGTAAAAAGATTTACAAATTCAATATTTATAGGTTAACATTAAACATTTTCTCATACCACCACATAGAATATTCTGATCACCACTGAATTACACAATCCAAAGACGTATCAATTTGTTTTATAGCTAATAATCAAGTATAACTGGTAAGCAATTCCTTAACCAAAAATATCACTATAATTGTATGAAAGAAAGCCCTATAATAAAGTGAATGCAATAATGTCACAATCTTCTCAAATACAGTATATGAAAGCTTTAGTTTTCACAACTATGAATTAGTTTTCCAAAACCTGGTTACCAAAGCCAACTTCTAAATGTTAGCACAGAGGTGGGCCAGTAACGGAAAGAAATGATTTAATGGAACTCAAAAGTAAAAAATAAATATCATAGATTTGGGCTGAAAAAGTACCTGGCATAAGATACTCAGAATTATGTAATAATACATTTATCAAAGTTTATTGGCTAAAGGGCTATGGGTAAGAGGGTAAGACTCAAGTAAAAGGTAATATTTTCTTTTAACAAAGCAGACTAAGTAATATGGTAAGTGTTAGGGTGGGATAGGAAAGAACTCAAGCTGGGCAAAATTTCCTCTTGGATTTTCTTACAAACATCTATTTTAGTTTTGTACCAATGTACTCATATGAGGAGAGAACCAACTCTACCCACCCACGAAAGGCTTCCTAGACATAGAGATCCTTGTCCTTGTCCTGAAAGGCAGCTCATCCTCTTGAGGCCCCACCGGAAAATAGAAATAAAGGAAAATGGAATCCAATCTGAAAAAGTAAGCCTAATCATGTGACTCTTTCAGTGAACCAAATTACTCAAATACTAGCACTAAGTAAAGCTTTAAGTTAGAAAACATGGATAAAAATCATTCTTGAAAATGCCTATCGGATCTCCTGAAGGAAACGATGATATGAGCTTGCATTTCACTAAAGTTATGTTCTCCCACAATAAGGGGATTCATAAGGTCCTGTGAAAACCAGCTTCTTTGTCCATCTTTCCAAACGAAATCTTAACAAATGCAGTTTAAATTCTTTATTGTGTTCAGTAATCCTTTCTCCAGGAATATGATGCCATTTTTTTTCAGGTAACTTCTGTTGGAATATATGGTCTGATATTTTGATACCACTAAAGATAAAAAATATATTCACTCCAAATCAAATGATGTTGCTTTCAGAGAGTTGTCAGAAAGAAAATCAAATGATACACAGAGAAAACACGTTGTACGGATATGCAAAGCCCTCAGACCAGCTTGATAATGTTCTATGAGGAGGCTCCAGGCCATGTGGGAATTTCATGTGAATTCTGTCAATCCTAAGAGAGGCATAAGCTTCTTAAAAACTTCAAGCACAACTTTATAACAAAAGTGATACTGCTCCTATGTATATGTATATGAAAAATAACAGAATGTTAAGTTATTGAATACCAATATCTATTTTCAGAGAACATAGTTATAATTTTCAACCACAAAGGAAAAATTCTAACACAGAGCACTTAATCAAGAACTTCTGTACATAAATGTTTATTTTTAACATCAGTAAGATAAATTACAATAATATATATTTTGGTTTAAACCTTGTTAATTAAAAGTTTAACTGAACTCACAATGTGAGAAAGTGGCTCAAATCTCAATTTTAAAACTTCTTTAAATCTAATTAAAATATTTTTTGAGATGTAACTTCAGTGTTTTCAGACAACCCTAGTCAAAATAAGAGACTTTTCAATATTGGCCTAAAAACAGATCACCATAAAAATTTAGGAGTGGGGTCAGTGGGTAGAGGACTTGACTTGCATGCAGCCCACCCAGGTTAAATCTCCAACATCCAAAATAGTATTTCCAGAACCAGCAAGCCAAGCCAGGAATGGTCTCTGAGTGCAGACCCAAAAGGAAGCCATACACACTAGAGGCTTTGGCCAAAAAATAAAACCAAAAATAATAATTTAGGAGAGTTTTAATTATCTATCAACTCTTGACCCTTTCCCACTAATTGTAAATAATATATAACATAAATTGCATCTTTTTATAACATGACAATTACCTTATTTAAGTGCAATGAAAATGTCCTAGATTGCTATTAATAAATCCACTGAAAATAACTTTTCACATTAAATAATAATACATTATTACAACTTTATGCTTGAACATCAAATAACTTGCTACAGCATTGGTTCTTTCACTAGAAAATGTCAGCTTCTAGAAATCTCTTGGCACAAAGTATATCAGCAGTAATAACAGGTATATATATGTATATATCTCAAAAAATAATTTTATATGAGAAAAAGAACTTTACAAACTGCAATATATTCTTAATCTATATAATCATTCATTCTCTTATTAGAATTTATGAGGTGATGAGGGCTTACCTTTGTTTGAATCATGCCAGGTCGTTGTTGTCTCATTTGGGACACTATATTCAGGATATTGAACTGCAACAAGATAATGATAATTTCATAATATGTGTATAGAAGGGGCACAAACCCACAGATTTCCAGGTGAATATTCCACATTGCTTTCCAGTAAAAGAGATATCAAAATTTAGCCAAAAAGTTCACATTTGCACTCATTTGCTATTTTTAACATAGGGGGCCAGAATGATATAGTACAGTAGATAGGGCATTTGCCTTGCACATGGCGAACCCAGGTTTGATCCCCAGCATCCCATATGGTCCCTAGAGCCTGCCAGGAATAATTTCTGAGAGCAGAACTAGGAGTATCCCTGAGCGCCCCCAGGTGTGACCCAAAAACAAACAAGCAAAATATGCATAATGGAATAAGGAAGTCCTCTTTAAATTGATTTCCAGGGGAAAGAACAATTACAGAAAGAAATGATCTTCAAAAAAAATAACCAATTTGTCCCTATTACCTTTGTGTTCTTCTAAACAAGCACTGTCATTTGGAAAGTATGTAGCATAGACAACTTCTACCCATAAAAGGGACAAGATGTTTCTCCCATAAAGATTCATCTTATCTCAAATGGCAACCTTGAACAATAGCTGCCCAACACTAGATTCTGCTATTGCACTTCCTAGTGAACCTGTAATGCGTGAAGTGGCCACTGGGCTGATGAAGATCAAGCTGGTGACCCACAATGAGATGAGTTCAGGGAATGAGAGGAGTGTTTCAAATTTCTTGAATATATTCATTTGTTTAAGCATCAATTTGTTTAAACATCATTAAAAGCAAGTTCATGAACATTAGCTCCAAATAAGAACTAATATTCATGAACTTGCTCTTAATATTTGTGTTCTATGGAGAAACTATCTGCATTTCTCTGGGATAAATATCTAAAAGTGTTATTACCAGGATTACATAGACAAATTAGGTCTAGTTTAGCTGTGTTTCTTTGTGTAATTTTCCAAAAGAAATTGTTTAACTATTTTCCGGGATGGCTATGTTGCTATGCTATTTCATTCTTACAAGCAATGCATGACTAAACTACTTCGAATCTTCACCACTCTTGGTGTTGTCACTCTTCATATTAGCCTTTCTGGAAGATACTTAATAGTAGCTCCCATTTAATCAGAAAATTTTTTCACGATTTATCATCTATGTGTTTCCTTTGATGAAATGTCTGTTCATATCTTGTATATTTTCAAATTTAAATGTTCTTGTATTTGGGGGGATTTTAGTACTACAGTCAGGAAATGCTTATATAGCCACGATTGAATGCCTTTGTTGAACATGTGGTTTGTAAAGTCTCCAATTCTGTTTTTTTTTTTTTTCTACTTTTCATGGTTCTTTCACAGAATGAAATTTTAATTTGCTTTTCTCCAGATACCAATTATGTCAAGAATGTCAACTCTTACTACTTATATTCAAATGGTACTTCAAGTCCTAAATAGCATAATAAAGCCAGAAAAAATATGTAAATTGGAAAGAGGAGAGAATAGAAGGAGAAGGGAAGAAAAGGGAAGGGAATGGGAGAGGAAAGAAAGGGGATGTAAGAGTAGGGGAGGGAGAGGAGAGAGGAGGGAAGGAGAGGAGGGGAGGAGATATAAAAGAAAGGGAAAGGGGAGGGAAGGGAAAGAAAGGGAGAGGAGAGGAAGGGAGTGGAAGGGAAGAGAAGGGAAGGGGAAAATATAAGGGGAGGGAAGGGAGGAGAGGGAAATAAAAATTTGTCTCAACTAAGGACCAGAGCGGTGGTGCAAGCGGGAGGGCATTTGCTTTGCACGTGCTAACCTAGGACAGAACGTGGTTGGATCCCCCGGCATCCCATATGGTACCCCAAGCCAGGAGCAATTTTTGAGTGCATAGCCAGGAGTGTCAGCAGGTGTGGCCTCAAAACAAGCAAAAAATGTGTCCCAACTGAAAGGAAGTAAAGTATTATACATGACACTCCTTCTGTAATAGTACTGCAAACCACAGTGCCTAAAAGGAAAAAGGGAGAGAGAGAGAGAGAAAGAAGAGAGAGAAGAGAGAGAAAGAGAGAGAGAGAGAGAGAGAGAGCAAAGTGTCTCTTAGACATAGAGGTAGGTTGAATTGGGGGACTGAAAGGTAACTGGGAAAATTGGTGGCAGAAAATGATCATTGGTGAAGAGGTGAGTGTATGACTGAACAGCAACTATTATCAACTTTTTAACTCTGTATTTCATGGTTGGCTTCAGGCCTAAAGTCTTATTTCCAAATCAGGTTAATCAAGCTAAAGCTAATAAAATAATTACAATATGTACCTCTTGACTAGTTCCAATTTTTGGAGCAAAGTAAAGAATTGTACCTGATTGTTTCAAACCTAACAATACTATTATCCTTTTATTTACATAAGAAAAAACTCAGATTCATGAATATTCGCAATTTTTACAAATTTGTCAAACTATAAATTATGTGGCAAAACTAGTAGTCAAATTCAAAAATCTCTTATGATCTCTGAAATTTACATAGTTCCAACATGCTCACATAAAATTTCCGTCCAATAAGAAGAAACACCTTCCCTAGACATTTTCTAACAAGATTTTAAAAATGTGTGAACAAAAGGAAGTAAATGGAAAAAGAATTCATGATTACTAAGCTGTATACTATATACTATTTCTATTTTCCAGACACTGCTGACAGCCATTCTTTTGCATTCTGCATTTTAATCCTCAAAGACAACTCCAGAAACCTGAAACAGTTAAGCTAGAAGCAAAGCTCATGTTTTCTATTTACTAAATTACCCTAGAACAGCCAACATTAGAAGGCTGTTACGAGTACTGTGCTTACTAACAGCATCTGTTTAACTGCTTACACTTACTGTAAAGTTCTTTTCAATGGCACAGAATACAACATCCAAACATAAGAATACCCCAGTCCTGCCCACGCCAGCACTGCAGTGAACAACCAGGGGTCCTGTGTGATGGCTCTTCCTCACATAGCGTGTATACTTGATGAAGTCTTCTACTGAGTCAGGAGTGCCATGGTCTGGCCAGTTGGTGAATTGCAATTGTTTTACAAGATAACTAGTTCCCGTCTGTTGAAAGTGATAAAAAAAAA
>PVKC010035208.1:0-13522 GCA_004027635.1 Crocidura indochinensis | reverse complement strand
CCCGGCAGTGCTCAGGGGTTACTCCTGGCTCCATGCTCAGAAATTGCCCCTGGCAGGCACGGGGGACCATATGGGGCACCGGATTCGAACTGATGACCTTTTGCATGAAAGGCAAATGCGTTACCTCCATGCTATCTCCCGGGCCCCCCCAAGGACATTCTTAATTACCAACCACAGACCCTTCCAAGCCGTGGGAAGGTCTCACAATCCAGATGTTAGTCAGGAAGTTGGGGGGAGGGTAGCAGTAATGGGTGGCAGATAAAGCATTTAAAATACCATAAAATCTACAAAGAAGGTAATAGTTGAAAGAGCATATAGGACACTTAAAAACCAATTACTGGGGCCTGGAGTGATAGCATGGAGGTAGGCATTTGCCTTGCATGCAGAAGGACGATGGTTCAAATTCTGGCATCTCATAAGATCCCCTGAGCCTACCAGGAGTGATTTCTGAGCATAGGGCCAGGAGTAACCCCTGAGCGATGCCAGATGTGACCCAAAAACTAACCAAACAAAAAAAGCCCCAATTACTGAAAAAAATAGGAAATGTCTCTAATTGATTTCATAACTATAATCATTGTTTTCTCTAAATTTTCTAACTCTGCCACAAGGACAACCATATAGAGTTACTGAAAAACATTTCCAGGAAGACCTAAGAGCCCAAAGGACAATACACTTAACTACTTGGATAAAAATTAACAAGGACTGAGCTTCAGGAAACTTGATCATCAGAGGAAGAGGGTGTGCATACATTTCCACTGAAGACACTCCCAGAAAGAAGCTATGGATTCCATTACACCATCAAGAACTTGTCACATTTTAAACCCAGAAAGGCTTTTTAGCTTCACATCATTTAAAGATACAGATATTTGTTTTATCTTACTTTTTTTGAAGAAATAAGATCTGTTATTTGTTATCTATTAGTTAGTAATCAAAAAACAAAACAAAACACAAAACTCTGACAACCATAAAATGCCCCAAGTCAGCAGTAAGTAGCTAAAGCTACATTCCTAAACCCTAACAATAGAATTTACATTTCAACAGTTATAGAAAAAAATTGTAAAATTTTAATAATTCCTCTTTTGTTGTAAATGGTTTCTTTATGTTTCAAATTTTCTCTTTTAGATAGTTCTCACAATTGTACTCAACTAAGAGATAGGTAAATAAGTTCCTTATTATTTACTAAACAAAGTTGCCTTTCCCTTTCTGTTTCCTTGGCAATACAGTAAAAATCCTCCCTGGAAAAAGAAAAATGCAACTTAAGTTTAAACTACTTGAATCAGCCTGAAGTGACTTGAATGAGCTCCTGAAATTTGCAATTTCCTGACTCTCCTGCGCAGATCTGATGACATCATCAGCTGAAGCCTTTGCTATTGAAAGCCAACAGTTTCCTGACCTGCACTGATGAAAACATCAGCAAGCTGACCTCCCTGGAACTACCTACACAAAAAAATACAAAGCAAGCTGACCTCCCTGGAACTACCTACACAAAAATCCTTTTTTAAATACAAAGGAAAGGTGGGGATCTTGTCCTACATTACTGTATTGTCCCCATAACTCGAGCCATTAAAGGGATCTACTTCTTTAAGAGAGCTCTTAACCAACTGTATTGGCTGATACGATATTAGCGGTAATAACACAAGCAGAAACTTGAAAGTTTCCATATGAGATATAATAGTTTAAACTTCTACCATCATCACCACAAGAAATTACATCTCTTGTTTAGTAATAAAAATAAACCCAGGGGTTCGAGTGGTAGTGCACTAAGGCATCTGCCTTGTACATTCTAGTCTAGGCAGACCATGGTTCTATCCCTCAGCGTCCCATATAGTCCCCCAAGCCAGGAGCGATTTCTGAGCGCATAGCCAGGAATAACCCCTGAGCATTACTGGTGTGGCCCCCAAACCACCCCTCCCCCAAATCAGCCCAAAATGAGATATTTTGAAAAATTTAAACAAGATAATTTAATATGAGTAAATGACTGATTAAGTTAAATGAGTAAATGATTGAAGAACTTCGGGAGACTTTAAATGCATACGTAATGGTCATTTATTTCTGGGAGGCCACTGGTATATTGAATCACTATTGTAGTAGTTTATAGATAAGTACCATTATTTATTATTAAGAGACATATCTGGGACCAGTGGTGGCACTGGAGATAAGGTGCCTGCGCTAACCTAGGACGGACCGTGGTTCGATCCCCCGGTTCCCCATATGGTCCCCCGTGCCTGCCAGGAGCGACTTCTGAGCTAGGAGTAACCCCTGAGCGTCATCAGGAGTGGACCCCCCCAAAAAAAAGAGAGACATATCTAAAAGTATTACATTTTACAAATGGATATATATATATATATATATATATATATATATATATATATGTCTGGAGCATGTTTTGAGGTAGAACTGGTGTTCAATCTAAGATCTGAAAAGCAGGCCGGATTTATCATCTAAAGGGAAACAGTATTCAAAGGAATTGGAATTAAGGGGAATTAATAGATAAGCTGTGAAATAAAAGAAAACAAAACTAATGAGTTATTTTTGCATCACATAACAAAATTTAATTATTTAAAAATTAGAGGAGAGGATCCCTGGACACTTTCAATTTTAGATATGCAATACATAGCCACTTAAAACAATATAGTGTTACAAAATAAGGTTATAATTAAGTTTCATTGTTTAATAGTCACATTAAAATGCGCTACAATTCTTTACATGACTGAAACCCAACTACAATCATATTTGCAATCAAGGTGTTTAAAATTTTCCTATACATGGATGTACATGGAATCTATTATGCTGAGTGAAATAAGTCAGAGAGAGAGAGAGAGAGAGAGAGAGAGAGATGCAGAATGGTCTCACTCACTTATATTTTAAGAAAAATATAAGACATTTCTCAACAATTTTCAGAGACAAAAGAGAGGAGGGCTGGACATTACAGTCCACCTCATGAACCTCACCACTAAGAGTAATAATGAGTTTAGAGAAATAACTACATTGCGAACTATCCTAACAATGAGACTGTATGAGGGAAATAGAAAGCCTGTCTAGAGTACAGGTGGGGGCTGGGAGGGAAGGAGGGATATTTGGGACATTGGTGGTGGGAATGTTGCACTGGTGATTGGGGGGGGGTGTCATCTTATATGACTGAAACCTAACTACAGTCATGTTTGTAACCAAGGTGTTTAAATAAAAAATATTAAAAAAAATAAAAATAAAAACTATAGTAAATAAAAGTAACAAAAATATTGTGCGAAATGTTAAAAACTCAAGTGAGGGAAATTTGTTTTCTGCTTTTAATTTGAAAATAAACAACAATATAAGACAAAAAACAATAATAAAAAGTGCTACAATAGGTACAAAAATAATGGTTATAAATTATATATTTTTCTTTTTTATTTGATTTCTGGCCCCACCCTGCAGCTCTCAAGGGTTACTCCAGTCTCTGCATTCAGATATCACTCCTGGCAGGATGGGGGAGCATACTGGATGCCCGGGATTGGAGCCGGGTTGGCCAAGTGCAAGGGAAATGCCATAGCTGCCTTGCTATCGCTCTAGTCCCAATTAAATATTGTTTTTTTTGGGGGGGGCGCACACCCGTTTGATGCTCAGGGGTTACTCCTGGCTAAGCGCTCAGAAATCGCCCCTGGCTTGGGTAGGGACCATATGGGACGCTGGGGGATTGAACCGCGGTTCTTCCTTGGCTAGCGCTTGCAAGGCAGACAGCTTACCTCTAGTGCTACCTCACCAGCCCCCCAATTAAATATTCTTAATGAAATAGATAAACAGCTTTGACATTGGAAAAAAATAAAAATAACTTATGTATATGTAACATTAAATGCCTAAATGTGTCTTTAATGACTATGAAAATAAGTCCTAATTGTGTTTCTGTCTCTTTAATTCAACTATTGGGAAGATAACATATTTTGTGATAGTAGAGACTCAGTCATTCCTTGTTAGACTGAGTTAAAATTGACTTTTCTGCTGCCTAAAAGAAGATAAAGCCCCCTAATTTTGTCAAATTCCTCCATTAGGAGCATAAACATGAAATTCTCAACCCCAGCTATAGGTATTGGACTGATTTTTGTGGTCTTTGTCAGAGAAGTTTCTCTGCATTCTGCCAGTTAATTGCAAATTTAGTCTATAGGTATAGGTGTTGCACTGTCATCTAGTGGTTACATCTTAAAAAGACATTATTCTCCAAATCTGCAGTTTATGAACTGACTTCCTCATCATGGGTGTTTGCCTAGGAAAAGACATGTATAAAAATAAAAATATTGAACATACTAAGTATCCATTTAACTTTTATATTTTATCACACATACTAAATGGTTATGTTCCTACATTGTACGCTGTAACTGGTAAGAAAATATAAAAATCTCCAAGTGTTTCTCCTGCTATAGCACAATTCTAGTATTAAAGAGAGGAAAGTGTGCATAGAGCCAGTTCTTCTGTATTAGAAAAACAGAGACACAGGCTGAGTATTTGCTATGACAGCACAGATGCAACATAATTTTAGTCAACTGTGGTTTTCCTCTTCCTGGAATTCTCTTCAGAATCCTGGAAAACTCCAGGTTTTTTGTTGGTAAAGAGAATTTCCTGAAGCTGAGGAGTAGGCAGATGGGTAGATAGGGTTGGACCAAATTTCTGGAATCAAGTTTCAAACTTTCCTCAGGCAGGTTAATTAACATATCAGCATCATATTTCCTTGGTCTGAAAAGGAAGCTACTAATAACTTCATGGCACTGTAATGAAAATTGCATGAACACTTAGTTTTTGGCAACTGTTAAACCCTCCCTCTCTCAACCAACTATAACTGACTGGACTAATCTGGACTCTTCAAGATTTCTAGATTAACACTTGAAGCCTTTTAAGCATTTTTCATTTTTAAAACCTATTTAAATTTTACTCATTTATTATTTGAATTCTAACATTTTGAGCATTATTCTTAACTCCTTTTGTGTTCTTTGGATAGTCTCCATCTCAGAGACTTAATTTTGAAGATTGATCTACATCCTCATAATATGGACATGAGTAGGAAATGTTCTACCTTTATTACTCACATTTGGTTCTGGGAATACTTTTATAGGACGAGAAAGAATATGCCAATCTTACGTCGTTGATCTCAGTGGAAAAAATTATAAAGATTATAGGGGCCGGAGAGATAGCATGGAAGTAAGGCATTTACCTTGCATGCAGAAGGACAGTGGTTCAAATCCCGGCATCCCATCTAATCCCCCGAGCCTGCCAGGAGTGATTCTGAGTGTAGAGCCAGGAGTAACCCCTGAGAGCTCTGGGTGTGACCCAAAGACAAAAAAAGATAATAATTAAGATGGTGTTCCTGATTTCCTCTCTGAAATGTGATAAGATTTATACTGCTCATCCCTTCCTCCATAGAGATGAGTAAGAAAGCTGTCTGGCCTCAATTTATGTTTTAATTTCTTACTCAGGTTGCTTCCTGTCAGATCATATTCTAGGTAATGTGATTATACAGATACAGGTCACCGGTTATACTACCTTAGAATCAGTTTTGACAATGATTAGAAAATGTGGGTATTTTGTGCTTATAATATATCTTACTATCAAAAAATATATAATATTATTAGAAAAAAATTCTAAGGAATTATAATCTGTGATTGCATTATCAAAAGTCTTAGTTAGTTAAAATAGCAAAAGGTGAACTCAGCCATGAGATTCTACTGTTTACAAAAGATACAGACTGACTATCAGTTTATAAATAAGTCTTAGTATGCTTGAGAAATGTAAGCTACTGAACCAAATAAATCAGGTTAGTATAATAGTTTATTAAAATGTTACATTTTCTGGGAACAAAGAAATAGAATGGAAGTAAGGAGTTTGTCTTGCATGCAGAAGGACAGTGGTTGGAATCCCGGCTTCCTATATGGTCCCCCCGAGACTGCCAAAAGTGATTTCTGAGTGTAGAGCTATGAATAACCCCTGAGCACTGATGGGTGTGACCTCCCCCCAAAAAAGTTACATTTTCTTTTTCAGGGTTTCAACTGAGATCTCACAGTCTGAGAATACTGCTACAGCTTAGTGCAATTAATTGCTGGACTATCAAAAGGTTACTTTTATTTTAGGTCTCTGTTCATCCCTAAAGTATGTAAGAGTGATTTTAAAAAATGAGACACACTAGCAGATAAAAAAGGTAAAAAGTGATATGACATTTGAACAGATGTGTTTTCTTTTTGGGGTGTGCTTTACAAAATGGGGAGCCAAAGTAGAAGGTGATTTTAAATGACCACCAACTCAATGTAAAGAGACTAAAGCTATTAAAGAAACACGATTTATATTTACTCTGAAGATATTTTATATGGATGATAGACAGGCTTATGAATTTAGTCAAGAGGCCATGACTAAATCTTTAATAAGATTTTCCTTAGTGGTAAACGACGCTCCCCTTGAAAATGAGACTGCTGACCCTCACAGCCCTTCCTTCATATAATTCAATTTAAGATAACTTAATATAAGTTTAAAAAAGAGCTAATAGTGAAATTCTTAAGAAAAGTTCCCTATGTCAAATGATAAGAATTTTTAGTAATGTTATTAGATATGACACTAAGAAATTACATTTATTTAATACCATGAAATCACCCTCACAATCTAATAATAAATATAGCTACTATCCCTGTTTTTTTTTTTGGGGGGGGGACACACCCTGTGACACTCAGGACTTACTTCTGACTATGAGCTTAGAAATCGCTCCTGGCTTTCGGGACCATATGGGACTCCTGAGGAATCAAACTCAGGTCTATCCTGAGTCAGTCTCATGAAAGGCAAATGTCCTACAACTCCCATCCCTAACTATTTTATTTAGTTATTTTGTCATCTTGTTCTCTTGACATCATATTATTTTTGTCCTCTGCATTCCTCCCAACTCTTCTATAAAAAGTCTCTGATTTCTCAGAAGACATGATCTGTGCAAAAACCAAGATCACTAATTACGAAGATGAACTATGGCAACCACGACTAGGCAGAAGTTCTGGGACTAATAAGAAGGATCCTAGCCTGTATGCTTTGTCCTCGGATTTGTACAAAAACCATGATCTCTAATCCCAGAGTTCTGACTTAGCCAACTGACTGAGCAGAACTTCTGGGTGCCATAAAGACAGACCCTATCCTAGGCTTTGACTAGGATCTGTGCAAAAACCATGATCACTAACTAGAAAAGACTGACTACAATAAACTGACTGAACAGATCTTCTAAAACCAAAAAGAAAGACTCTATCCTAGACGTTGTCCTATGATTCATTGAATATCAATATCTCTAGCTACTGAGGACTGATTTTGTCATCCACAACTGAGCAAAAAGTTTCCTGGCACTATAAAAAGAACTTGAGGTTTGAGAATGAGCACGTACGAAGCCTGTAGTTGCTCCAGTGACATTATGCTTCTAGGGTAGAAAAACTCTGTACCTCGGAGGTCAAGGGAATTCCCTGTAACTTCCCCAACACTTATTGTGCCTCTACAAAACACAAAAATAAAAAGAAAAACAAAACAAGCAAACAAACAAAAAACCCAAAACCTTGTCACACCAGCCCTTCATTTTATTTTTCTTTCTTGTGGTTGTGGTTTTGGTGATGATTTGTTGTTGTTGTTGTTGCTGTACTTGTGTTTTTTTCATGGTTTTTTTCCTGTTTATTTGTTTTGTTTTTATTTTGTTTTGCTTTTTTATTTGTTTTTTTTTGTTTTTTCCTTTTTCTTTTTTACTTTCTTCTTCTTAATTGATATTGATAGCCACAATTTGTTTCTTCATTTACTATTAAAAGTTAGACATTGTTTTCCATTATTTTGTTTTACATAAATTACTTTTTATATAATCAAGATGCAAATTATTGTTATTTTGAATAGAAAGGAATTGAAGACATTGAGACATGTAGGTTTTCTGAAAAAATATATCTCTGAAAAAAATAAAGAAGTGCTGTGTTATTCAATGCAGATAATTTGAGGGAAATAAACAATAAGCCTGAGGCTTTAGAAATATTACTGAAAGAGTTCCCTGAGAAACTCACAGAAATCCCCCTGAAGAGAATATATTTGTGTGTACCCACAACTTTACTACCAACTTTTATAATATATTGATTCTGTCCCTCTTCTTACCATCCTTTACTTTTTCTAAAAATAGCAGAATTAGTAGAAATTTGCTAAAGGATTAATAGAGGTAAAGTGATAATTGAAAAGTAGGTATCCACAAAGCTGATCACTACAAAATTATGAAAGAGATTCCAGAAACTATTAAACTTTTGTTCTTCATTCTGTGAACTATAAGCATAACATTATTTAATATTTTTATAAAAGTAGACAGAAACCATTGTATTAAGTAAAAATGTTTTCCAGACAGTAAATAAAACTATACAGTGGTAAGAAATGTTTTCTGGTTGAGTTTAACTTGTTCAATAAATTGTTACAAAAATTCCAACTTAATACTCAGGAACTATAATATATGTTGTAAAGAAGTCTACTTTTCATTTATTCTAATTCTATACTCAATGTTGTTCAGAACATGAAAAAAATAAATAGGAAAATATATTAAAGCAATGCAGGTAAATGGGGTTCCTTAACAATGTAGTTGCAATTTAAGTAGAATGAAGCCCATGATGACTTAAACTAACTGGTGTCCCAAAGTAATATCAATCATTATTGAAGTAGAAAAACAAAATTATTATGCTATTATGCTAACCATATCCAGAGACAATAGAGATAAGTGTCAAGAGATCCAACCCAGGGTTAAAAGATTGTCACAAAGAGTGGTGAATACAGTTAGAATAGAGAAGTTTCTACTAGAACAAAGATAGTTGGAACTGATAGCTCTGGACAATAACTTGGTTCTGAAAGGGAATAAACTTACACACAGGTACTCCTCCATTAACAATAATGCAAACCACAGTGTCAAAAAAAGAACGAAAGAATAAGAGTGAGAGAAGCAAATTGCCTTCCCTAGGGACAGATGGAGGTGTGTTTGGGGGGGGGGGAGTGACAGAGGACATTTGTACATTATATGAAACCCAATAATAAACAATATTATAAACATTGTGTTTAAATAAAGCAATTAATAAAAAGTAAATCATACATAAAATATATAATGATATATTCATTTATATAATAATATAAAATACATAGCTTCAATTTATCATTAAGTCATTGAAATTAGACTTAATACCTAGAACTTTTTGTAGTTTGCAAGGAAAAATAGATTTCACTGAGATACCACGATCTCTTAGTCACAGAAAACTTTTAAGTCTTCCAGAAAGAACAAGCCACCCTAAAAGAAGCCATACAGTTATTTTTTTAATCTAACACACCATAGAAAATTAATTAAAGAAAAAGAAATTCCAAAGCAGACTGCTGAAGTAAAATTCTGAGATAGGTCAAGATTATGAAAGAACATTGTAGAGTTTATATCGCAGATATAGACTTTGTTTACATGATCTTAGTACATAACAATAAAACACACTTTAACATTATTCTGTTAGATGCTCATCTGCACATAATACTATTACATTTTCTCATCACTTTTATTCTTAAACGAGCTAATTTTTTTAAATTGAGAAACTGGTCAGAAATGTTAAAATGCCCAAGATCATATAGAAGAAAGCAGCAGAGATGTAATGTAATCAAACCCAAGTCTGTCTGGTTCTAAATATCAATTCTTCCCATTATGTGGGCTTAATGACTGACATAAGGGAGTACAATTAGTGTATGAAACTTGACATGAACACTCTTCTAAAATGTCAGTTGACAACCGGAAAGGTCAACAGATTTCCTTTCAAGATGTTTCATAAATGGGATCACTAGCAGTGGGTAATTTTCCACCCTGAGACTGATATAGTTGGATTATGAAAAACCTGAATAGATATTAATCAAGTAGAATCACTTGAACTAAAAATTACAATGTATAAAACCAAAATGACAGTGTAAATTTTAAAAAAAATATGCTGACACTAAGACCTAAAAATAATTCCAAAGGACTAGCTTGTTTTTTTTCCTTTAAAGATTATTCCATTCTTTTTTTTAATTTGCATTTCCCTGATTATTAGTCATATAAAAGATTTTTTAAATAAAAAATGTTTCATTTGTACTTCTTTTTTTTTGTTTGTTTTTTTTTTTTTTTTGGTTTTGGTTTTTGGGTCACACCCAGCAGTGCTCAGGGGTTACTCCTGGCTCCATGCTCAGAAATTGCTCCTGGTAGGCACTGGGGACCATATGGGGCACAGGGATTCGAAGCAATGACCTTTTGCATGAAAGGCAAACACCTTACCTCCATGGTATCTCCCGGGCCCTCATTCGTACTTCTATGAGGGTATTTGTTTCTCTGTTCTCCCATGTTTACAAGGTTGTCATAACATTTTTTTCATAGTTTCCAAGTTGTTTATGATTGAGTTTCAGTCTTACAATGTACAAACACCATCTCCTCACCAGTGCACTTTTCCGGCTTCCAATGTCCTCACTTTCACTCTTGCCAAGCCAGACTATATCTAAGGCAGGCATTTTTCTTTCCTCTCTATCATCCTCTCTCTCATGCTCTCTCTTCTTTTTTCTCTTTTAAATGCTGCAGTTTGTGATATTGTTATGGAAATGGACCGTACATATTACTGTATCTCTTTGAGCACAAGATTTTGTTCATAGTGATTATTTCCAAATAGCATTGTCATAGTGATCTCTACTTTGCCTTAATTGCATTCCTCTACTATGTGTGGAAGTTTCCTACCATGGATTGATTCTCTTGGACCTCATATCTGTTGTCTCTGGATATTCTTACCATACGATCTTATATTTATATTCTTCTCCCTCTTGCTCATTATACTCAGCACAATACTCTCCATATCCAATCTGCTGTGAGAAAACTTAATTTCTTCTAACAGCTGCATAGCATTCGATTGTACCAGTTTCTTTATTCACTTGTGTTTTCTCAAACATCTGGATTGTTTCCAGATTCTGGGTATTTTGAATAATTCTGCAATTAACATAGAAATGCAGAAGCCATCTCTGAATTGCCTTTTTTGGCCCCTAGAGTAAATTTCTAGGAGTGGTATTGCTAGATCATATGGAGGCTCAATTTCTAGTTTCTGGAGCAATATCCATATTGTTTTCCAAAATAGGCTATGTCAGTCTATATCCCTACCAGTAGTGAGTGAGAGTCCCTTTTCCCCAGTGTCCACATCAGCTCTGATTATTCTTGTTTATTGTGATGTGTCTGTTTACCTCTTCTCCCCATTTTTGGATAGGGTTATATTTTTAATTTTTCCTATAATGTACTACAATAGATATTAACCCTTTATCAGATTAGGGTAGGCAAATAGTTTCTCTGAATATATATGTTGTCTTTGTATTTTGGTCATCAAATCATTTGAAATACAGAACTTCCTAAATTAATGTATATATGTGTTTAGTCAGTAACATTTCATCATTAAAGATGACTTTAGCTTTAATAGTATAGAGGATTCTGCCTATGTTTGCCTATATGTATTTTATGATTTAAAGTCCGATATATAATATATAATTATATATAATATATAATATATTATATATATTATATATAATATATAATTATATATAATATAATATATAATATTATATAATATATAAAATATATTTTGATTTTACATTTGTTCACTATATTATGGGCATGATGCTTATAATGCTTGAGTTCTGGATAACACACATGTCTAAGTACAAGTGATTGGATAGCAAATCTATGTTATTAATAAACAATGGAGTACTAGTTAACCATAAGAAAAGATGAGTTGGGGCTTGAGAGATAGTGTAGTGTGTAGGGGATTTGCCTTGCACAAGGCAAAATGAGGTTTGATCCCTTGCATTCTATGTAATGCCCCAAGAGTAATTTCTGAGCACAGAGCTAGGAGTAAACCCTCGGTGCTAATAGACATGCCTTAAAACCAAAATATAAAATAAAATAAAAAATGAATTCATTTTTTTGATACGTGGATGGATCATGAGAGTAATATATATATTTTTTGGTTTTTGGGTCACACCCGGCAGTGCTCAGGGGTTACTCCTGACTCCATGCGCAGAAATTGCTCCTGGCAGGCACGGGGGACCATATGGGGCACCAGGATGACCTATTGCATGAAAGGCAAGCACCTTACCTCCATGCTATCTCCCGGGCCCCGAGAGTAATATATTAAGTAAAACCAGTTGTAAGAAGAGCAATAGACTATTATCAGTTAATTTAATTCCTTTTACAGTATATCAATTGGTGGTCAGATATTTAGAAATTTATGGGTTTTTTTTTACTCTATTCTAGGCTTCATTCTAGATCTGTGCAAAAACCAAGACCACCAATTAAAGAAGACAGATTACAAAAACAGCAATGGAACAGAAGGTCTAGAACCATAAATACAGACTCCATCCTAAGTTTTGTCCTATGAACTGTGCAAATGCCAAGATCTCTTAGTTACAGAAACCTGATTTTCTTAGTTACAGATACCACAATTGAGCAGAATGTTTCCTGGCATCATAAAAAAGACCTGGGGTGTGAAAATACGAAGTCTGTAGTTGTTCCCATGACAGTGTGCTTCAAGTGGGGAGAAACCCTGTATCTCTTAAGCCAATGCCATTCCCTTTCTTTCTCTCTTTTTTTTTTTTTGTTTTTTTTTTGTTTGTTTTGTTTTGTTTTTGGGCCACACCCAGTGACGCTCAGGGGTTACTCCTGGCTATGCGCTCAGAAGTGGCTCCTGGCTTGTGGGACCATATGGGAAATCGGGGCGCAGGCAAGGCAGGCACCTTACCTCCAGCGCCACTGCCTGGCCCCAGCATTCCCTTTCTAATTAATTTCCCCAATACTTAATGTGCTTATGCAAAAAAAAAAAAAAGCGCAAAACCTTGCTACACCAGCCCTCCTTCATTTTCTATGTGTGGGCTCATGATTTCATGATTATTATTTGGTTGTTGTTTTTTTGTTGTTGCTGCTATTGTGCTTTTCTGTTGTTGCTCATTTTGGTTTTCTGTTTGTTTGGTTTTTTGTTATTGTTATGTTTTTCTTCTTCCTTCTCCTTCTTCTTTAAAATTGATATTAATAACTTCTAAGAAGAACTCTTGCCAGTTTTTAAATTTTTTTTCTTTCAAAGAGAACCACATACCTTGAGTCATCTTCTGTCTCATAAATTGTGAATAATAAAACTGGTACAACATTGCCACTAGCAGTGGATGAGAGTTCCTTTTTACCATATCCCACCAACAAAGATTGTTCCCATTATTGTTGATATGTGCCAACCTCACTGGCATAAGATGGTACCTCATTGTTTTCTTGATTTGGATTTCCCTAATGATAAGTGATGCTAAACTCATCTTTAAGTATCTGTTGGCTATCTGTTGGTCTTTCTAAGAGAAGTGTCTGCTCATTATTTTTCCACATTTTGGTTTTTGGTTTTGGGTCACACCAGTTGACTCAGCAGTTACTCCTAGCTATGAGCTCCAAAATAGCTGTTCGCTTGGGGGACCATATAGGACGCCAGAGATTGAACCAAGGTTCATCCTGGGTCAGCCATGT
>PVKC010035207.1:0-13522 GCA_004027635.1 Crocidura indochinensis | reverse complement strand
GCTCAGGGGACCATAAGGGATGCCAGGATTCAAACCACCGTCCTTCTGCATGCAAGGCAAATGCTTTACCTCCACGCTATCTCTTCGGACTGTTCTTTATATTCTTTTTTTTTTTTTGGTTTTTGGTTTTTGGGCCACACCCGGTGACGCTCAGGGGTTACTCCTGGCTATGCGCTTAGAAGTCGCTCCTGGCAGGCACGGGGGACCATATGGGGAACCGGGGTATCGAACCGCGGTCAGTCCTAGGTTAGCGCAGGCAAGGCAGGCACCTTACCTCCAGCGCCACCGCCCGGCCCCCTGTTCTTTATATTCTTAAACCAGTGTTGAATAGTAAGCTTTCCTTTTAAGACCCATATCGAGGTATAATCATAATTTGTTCATATTCCAAGCCTATTTTAAAAATAGCAGTATTCCACCGTCACTATATGCCTGAAGAACAATATGTGAAGAATTTGTAATTCACAATGATTTCAATAAAAAATTGAAAATAGTAATAATAAAATAATTATTTTATTTGCAAAAAACAGCACCAACTACTACCAGAAATAATTAACAAATATAATCTTTTAATATTTTTATTAATGAAACAATTTCATGAGTTATTCTATTAAATTTATTCATATTACATCTTACATTTATATCTGCTATCACATAAGTCAGTTTGTCCATATTGATTATTATAAAAGTATAATTCCAGTTGTAAATAGTTTCACATAGAAGAGTCAAAAAGCCCAAAATACTATAGTTTTATGGTACTAAGAACTGAAGGTTTACTTTGCTCTATCAATTACTATAGTCGTTATTATTGTATTCGACTTTAAAAAATACTCAAACTAGTCTCTATAGTACAAGAAGTCAGGTACATGCCTTGTATGTAGTTTACCCCAGTTTGATCTCTGGCACTGCATTATATCTCCCCCAAATACCAACAGTAAAGAGTACACATCCAGAAGTAAGACCCATTCACTACCAGAACACAAAAAAGACTAAAAATACTGAAAACATACTTCTTTTTTGTCTTCATAAAGGCTCGCCTAAGGATCATGAACGTAATGGATGCAAATTTTGCAAGAGTGACCAATATTGTGAACCACATGATTATGATTACTGCTGTCCCTGTGAATGGCACCATTCAGAACATGACAGGCAGCTACAGGCATTAGAGACTGGTATTAAGAAGTAAGATGTGGGGCCCGGGAGATAGCATGGAGGTAAGGCGTTTGCCTTTCATGCAAAAGGTCATCGGTTCGAATCCCGGTGCCCCATATGGTCCCCCATGCCTGCCAGGAGCAATTTCTGAGCATGGAGTCAGGAGTAACCCCTGAGCATTGCCGGGTGTGACCCAAAAACCAAAAAAAAAAAAAAAATTAAATTAAAAAGAAAAAGAAGTAAGATGTGTTAAGCTGTCCTTTTTTCTTTTTTTGGCATGACCTGTTTATATACCTGTGACTGAACTGTTTTCACATAACTTTCCCCCCATATTTATATTAGCAGCATTTCACAAAATTCTTTTCTTGCTTCTATTTTAAAAATATTGACATGTCAAAAGATTATATTTAAGATCTCAAAGATGATATATAGAAGTTTAATATTTATAGAAAGCTAAGCTTAAAGACTATGATATGATCCAAGAACAATTTTTATTAAATCATCTGGTATTTCAGATTCTGTCTAAATTTGCCTACTTGCATTGATAACTTATGTAATTTATTTTCAGGAAAGCATGCAATTGTGAGGGTTTCCCATTCCATGAGGTAATAATTAGTACTTTAAATATGTGTTTATTTCAGAAGTTCTTTGTAATTGTTTGAAGTCTCAATTCCAATTTTCTTTCTAGGTTATTCAAGAATTCCTTTTCAGCAAGGATAAGTTGGTAAAGGAAATTAAGTACACAAGACCTAATTTATTATTGTTTCAGGTATTTGAAAAATGACTTATTTTTCAGTATGAAGTTAGATACTTAAAAGATAAAAATTGTCATTTTTATTATTGAGTAAAAATTTAAAATACCTGTTGGCTACCCATGTTATTTTAGCATTTGTTTTTATTCTTTATTGCTTTGCCACACAGAGACCATACATTTCAGACTATAAGATGAATCATAATTTTGATATTCTTTAGAGGACACATGCCACATATATGGATATATACAGGGTTTATTAGAAAAGAAAGGCTTACATACTATAAAAATAAAATTCTTAAGTATATTTGTTCAGCTCAGAAATAAAGATGTATTGGGGCCAGAGCGATGGCACAGCCTTGCACGCTGCTGACCCAAGATGAACCATGGTTCGATCCCCCAGCGTCCCATATGGTCCCCCAAACCAGGAGCAATTTCTGAGTGCATAGTCAGGAGTAACCCCTAAGCATCACTGGGTGTGGCCAAAAAAAAGATATATTGGAGTAGGAGAACACTGGTCTAGGTGCAAGGCACACTTAAAGCAAGTTTTACTTTTGGTTGTATTTTCTTTGTATATTATAAACATTTATTTAATGTTGGAGTTTGAAGTAAAAAATTTCCAAATTGTATGCTCAACAATAATTATTAAAATGTTTGCAGCATAAAAAGAAAAGTAAAGAAAGGATTATAACCAAAGAATGTCAGGATCAATTAAGTTGTTATAAAAGGCTATGTAATTTTCGAGGGCATTAGGATTGTAATCAGTGACAAATTTAACTATTGGTATCCTGTCATTGCTATGTAACCCTACATGTTTTTCACTAATAAAATAGAAATAATATTCTTATGAAGTCATTCTGAGGTTTAAATGCGATTATTTATAACAACTTTACATCAGTAAAAATAATAATGAAATTGTTGCTTATCTCTACCAGCAACAATAATAAAATCTGGTCAACATGTATTGAACATTTAAAAATTGATATTACATAAAGCACATTATACATGACTTCATTTAATCTTCATATTATATGAGTTAGGCTATATAATTATGAGAAGTAAAATCTGAGTTTAAGAAAGGTTATATGCTTTTTTCACCATCTGGAAAATATACTGATAGTCAAACTGAGCCTTATGTAATATTGTCTCCTGAGTGAACATTTTGTTCTTTGTGGAACTTTTCATGGATGCTATTCAACTAATGAGGCTTCTGAAGAAAAAAAAAATATTACTTTGTCTCTAAGAGATTAAGAAATTATTTTTATTGTTTATACAGAGATTTACGCTTGAAAAAATGGAGTGGCCCAATTCCTATGCGTGCGAGAAATTGTTAATACTTTTAACCCACTATGACATGATTGAAAGAAAACTTGGAAGAAAGAGCTCAAATCAACTACAGCCAATTCGGTAATATAAAAAGTATAAAGAAGTTTCTTATTTCCATTTGATCATGTTCTCTTATGATCTTAAAATACTGTCTTTCACAGTAGAATATATACTTTGTTTTATAAAGAAAAAGTAAGAGTCTATTGGAGTATTAAAAACTTATTTATAGCTTATGGGTTATGATAGCATAGTAAATTCATAGTAAATGTTTTAGCACACTTTTCTGCTTCAAACATTAGTCTTTATAACTAAAATTAAATAGGCCAAAATGGAATGAAATTGAAGGATCTGTAGCTGAGAACTAGTCAGTTGCAGTGAAGCTCCTGTATGTTGCAGTGTACTAGTCTTGTAACTTTTAGTAGAGAGTTTGGTGAGGGGGTAAGAAGGTGTTAGAAAGATATTCAGGAACTCCAGGTTCAATCTCTAGGACTATGGAGGGAATGGGGAGAGTTTGCAAGGGCCAAAAAGATGGTTACAATTGTGTAAAGCATTTGCTTTACAAATTTTATATTTACATATAAATGTAAAGCAAGTGCTTTACACAACTGTAACCATCTTTTTTGGCCCTTTTATATATAAAACATATAAATGTAGCTAATTGAGGTTTAATTTCTGGTACCACCTATGGTCCCCCAAGCACCACTGTGAGTAAACCCTGAGTGCAGCTAGGTGTGGCCTAACTCCCTTTCTTCTATACCCACCAAAATTTTTTGGAAAGAAGTTACCAAGAAAAGAGCAATAAAAAACAACCAACTGATAGCACCAGGGCCAAAGCAAATAACACAGCGGGTCAGGTGCATGCTTTTTTCTCAGTCAACCCAGATTCAATCTCCAGCATTCCATATGGTCCCCCAAGTCTGCCAGGAGTGACTTCTGAGCACAGAGCCAGGAGGAATCCCTAAGTTCCACCAGGTGTGGCTCAATAACAACAACAAAAAAGTAAAGAAAAAATCGATCAGATATATTTAGCTTATTTAATAAAACAATTGGAAAATATTGATATCTTCATACTGTTGTTAATTCATGCATGATCATCCAAACTCTAATATTAAATAGTAAAGTAAGACTATCAAGTCAAAAGAAGGAAAATGAAGCAAAAGAAAAATATTAGCAACTTGAAGATTATCGAATTAGTCTAACTGTCATTAATCATAGCTGATTAGACTAACCTATTAAAATTTCACTCACATTGCATGAGTAAAGAAAGTCAATATTTTGCTAATGGCATTTGCAGAATAAAACAAAGTCTGAAAGTGAAGAAATTTAAATGATTTGCATGATAAATATTTACCAAAGCAATGTAGCAAAAGTAAAGAAACTTTAAACAATAAAGTTTAAAACAAAAATATGTAGGAGCTTGAGAGTACAATAGTTAAATCACTTCCTTGCATCTTGTCCCCAGTTTAGTTCCTGCCACCACATATGGTTTGTGAGAATTGCCATGAGTGATACCTGAAACAGATCTAGGAATTAGTTCTGACACCTGCCAGATGGAGCCCTTAAAACATTAAATAAATAGCTAAACAAAACTATTGAAAAGAAAAATACTCAATGAAAGGCACTTCTGTAAATATAAGAAGCTGACAATTTAAAAAAAAGAAGCTGACAACTATAATTTCTGTGCAACTAACACAAAATTTCCTCTTAAATAAACTTCAGTAATTTCGTATTTTTATACTATTGTAAAAATGGAATTGAAGTCAATGGAAATTTAATTCCTTTTTTCTTTTTGTTTTATTTTGTTTGGGGTTGTTTGTTTGTTTGTTTTTGGGTCACCCTCAGTGCTGCTCAGGGATACTCCTGGCACTGCACTCAGAGGTCATTCTTGAGGTGCTCAAGGGACCATATGGGATGCCGGGGATTGAATTTAGGTCAGCAACATGCACAGCATATGTCTTACCTACTATGCTTACCCTCTGGTCCAGAAATTTAATTCTTTCATCTGAAAATTAAGATTTTTTTCCAAATAACTCCTCTGTTGAATTTCATTCACCAAATCTGTTTTTCAGAATAATTAAAACCCGAATTAGAAATGGAATTCATTGCTTCGAAGTAGAATGGGAGAAACCTGGTATGTGTGTATGTATGTATGTAAACTAAATATATCATTTTAAACAAAATGTAACCATATTTAACAAATATTCTATGTGCATACAAAAGCATATGTGTGTATATATATAAAATAAGAAAAACTTCCTTTGGTGGAGCCAACACCCTGAGATGCTCAGGGCTTACTTTTGGCTCTATGCCCAGGGATCACTCCTGACAGGCTCAGGGACCATATGAGATGCCAGAGATTGAATCTGACTTGGTTCCATTCAAGGCAAATATAGTATCTATTGTTGTAATATTTCTCTGGCTCCTAAAATCTTTTGCACTTTTACAAACAATAGTACAGCAGGTAAGGCCTTACTTGCCTTGCACATGATCGACCTGGCATACTATATGGTCCACTAGAGTCCCCTGAATACCTTTGGGAATGATTCCTGAGTGTATAGTTCAGTAACCCCTGAAGACCATCAGGAGTGACCCCCCCCCCAAAAAAAAGAAATCTTTTATATGCACTGAGGATTAATTTCTTAGTTTACCTGTATCTTGGGCTTTGACATAATACAAATAAAAAACTTTAATTAATTTTATTTTAATGTCTTGAATAGCTTTTTCTTATATAATTAATATTAAAGAAAAGAATATGGACATAGATTTCTTTTTCTCAAGAATATGTTTCTAAAAAAGTGATCTAATTATTATTTAATTGGATTTTTAAATAACCCAGGTCACTAATTTTGCTAGACAGAATGTCAGTAATCTTTGCAGTACCTCCAAAACCAAATGCAAAAAATTCGCCTGTCATTTATAAGCTAAAATAATACTAAATTTATTTGTTGCATTTTGAAATAAGATTGAGTTTATATTTGAACAAGTCTGGATTTATATTTGTTCCTTAAAAATTTAACACAATTAATTTTAAAGAACAAAAATACAAAGAATCAAGCTGGAAAGTTAGTAGTGACTGAGGGAAATAGGCCTCTGCCCTCATCTTAAATGCGAAAGAACGGAAGACAAGCGGGAGTTGCCAGGGACAGCTGAGTCCAGGCTACTGAGTCAGACTGTAACCATGGTTTGCATTCAGGATGTCCTTGAAATGGTCTCTCATTGTAACTGGAATGTACTCCAAATGTGCTCATATCCTTGAGATAGTCTTGACCTTACTTTATAAAGGACATGCTTGAGAATTGCTGCCTCTGTACTCATCCACCAGCTGCCTGCCCATCCCCTGTATAAAATGAAACTTATAATCTTATTCCTAGGGCTGTACACAAGCATAACTAGGTCTGCCGTGATTAAAAACCACCCAAGTCCTTCCAGTTCTCAGAGAACGCAGCTTGATTTTTCTTTAGCCTATCTCAGTGCTGATATCTGCAATAATAGGTCCTTTGCAAGCATGAGGCCCTGTCTCAATTTATGGTGTCACAAGATCTCAAACATCTTCAGCAGCAAACCCCAAGATCAGGACTGGGAGTAGTCCCTCAGTACCAGCAAATGTATGTGTGGGAGGAGTAGGGAGACAGAAAAAAAGAGAAGACGAATTTTGTAAGCAATAGTAGGAAAGTATATTTTCAAGAAAGGAAGCACATGAATGCAGTTTGGTAGTGCCTCATTAGATACCCACTTTTATTTTTGTGGGACTAAGTAAAGCTAGTTTGACAAAGAAACTCTTTAAATTCATCTGTTTGCATTGTTTCTGTTTTATACTCATCAACTGATATTTTTATAGTTATTTGAAATCTCCAATAGTTTTGCCCTCAAAAATAAATATAAGAATCTAAGTCTGTATTTGTATATATTATTATAAATGCATATATAATCATTTATATGTATCAGCTATGTATGAGTCCACTAAGTCCAGATTAAGCAACCTCTGAAATGACTTTCTAGAAGATAGTAATATTTTTGATGCACTTTCAATTCTGCCCTTTCAGAAGCCACCACTGACACAGCTAATGCCAAAGTTTTAAAAAGACTGTCTATCCCAGTGTATTTCTGGATTTCTGACACTTAGTAGTTTAACCTAACTTAATGTCAACTAAGTTTTCTTTCCTTTAAGCTGCTTCTACCGTCTCTGAAACAAGAAAATTTAGAGTTTCATATTAAAATTTTTCTTTGTAGGCTGGAGTGATGGTACAGCAATTGGGGCACATGCCTTGTATGCAGCTGTCCTGGGTTCTAACCCTGGAACCCCATATGGCCCCACAAGCCCCTTCAGGAGTGATTCCTAAGTACACCTATGTGTGTCACAAAATCAAAAGTTTTCAAGCTGTTCTTTTTAGGTAGAATAAAATCAGTTCTGTACTATTATCAACAGACTACTAGATATGTTGCAATGCAAGATGTGCTATTATTCATATGCACATGCCTTAGTTTCTTTACTAATCCTCCAGAATATTTTTTCAATCTATAAGTAATTCATCCAAGTTAATCTTCAAGTGTGGCCACTATACTCTATTTTTAATCTTTTAGAACATTATGCTATGGAAGACGAACATGGAGATGTGGTTCTACAAACAATAGAAGAAGCATCATTATTTGAAGCAGCTTATCCTGAGATTGCTACTGTTTACCAGAAACAGAAGTTAGAAATTAAAGGGAAGAAACAAAAAAGTAAGTATTTTGGTTTTTTTGTTTTGTTTTGGTTTTGGTTTTTGGGCCACACCGGCGGTGCTCAGGAATTACTCCTGGCTAACTGCTCAGAAATAGCTCCTGGCAGGCACGGGGGACCATATGGGACACCAGGATTCGAGCCAACCACCTTAGGTCCTGGGTTGGCTGCTTGCAAGGCAAACGCTGTTGTGCTATCTCTCTGGCCCCAAGTATTTTGTTTGATTGTTTTGTATGTCACACAGAAGTGTTATAGAAGAACTCTCTATTATGTTTGAATCTATCTGTCCACTTTGGCTTAAAGGATACTTGATTTTGTCTTGAAAAACTTTAAAAGTTGGGGCTGGAGAGCTAGCATGGAGGTATGGTGTTTGCCTTGCATGCAGGATGGTGGTTCAGATCCCGGCATCCTATATGGTTCCCCAAGCCTGCCATGATCCATTTCTGAGCATAGAGCCAGGAGTAATCCCTGTGCGCTGCCAGGTGTGACCCAAAAACCAAAAAAAAAGCCTTTAAAAGTGAAAATCCAAGATTAAGTCATTCTGCTCTATGACTGCTAACTTAACTGAGGATAAATAAATAAATCATATCAGTCACTTTGGGGTGGTGAGGCATACCTGGCAGTGCTCAGGTCTTACTCTTGGCTCTGCACTTAGGAGTCACTCTTGGCAGGCTCTGGGGACCATAGAGGATGCCAGAGATTAAACCCAGGTCAGGTGCTTGTAAAGCAAGCAGTTTACCTGCTGTGCCATCACTATGGCCCCCATATTAATCATTTATTAAGCAACTGAAATTTATAATATATTAATTTGTTTCCAAAGAAAAATATTTTACTTTGATTTTCCTTATACTGCATCCAGTTTCCAGAAACCCACTGAGACCAGAGAAAAGCCAAATTGTTCATAAGATTTCCAATCTGAACTCCTTAGTTTATTTGCTTATTCAATTAATAAAACCAAATAGTTATTATCTGTATGTTTCTTTTTTCGTTTCAGGCACGAAAGTTAAGCCCAAGAAAATCAATTTGTTAGAATTAGATGAGATGAATTTTCAATCACTCATGACTTCAAAACCCACATGTGAAATCATTTCTAAGCAGAACTGCGAACTCAACTGGGAAATTTCCCCTGATTCTACATCATCTCTGGAATCAGTACCAGCATCATCGAAGAATTTAATTTTATCTGAAAATACTCCCTGTTTAAATACACAGGAACAGTCAAAGTCTTCTCTAAAACCTTTGTCTATGCAGCAAATTATAACGGTTGATGAACCTCTAATTTCAGAACCTAATCAATCTAATGCCTTATCACAAAATACATCACTGTTTACTGATCTACATTTGAGCACCATTGACTGGGAAGGCACTTCTTTCAGTAATTCTCCAGCTCGTCCCCAAGACACTTTATCTCCTGGTTTAAAATCAAAACTCGAAACTCCCATTCCTGCTACCTTTAAAAATATCCAAGAGCAAGTGTCATGTCACTCACAATGGGATACTACCAAGAGTAATGAAATATTGCATTGGAAACTTCAAAAGACACATCCTGAAGATCATCTTCTTTCTGGCATTACCACTTTACATCTTCAGGATTTGCAGAATTTGCCTTTAAAAGAACGAATGCATATAAAATTAACACATTCTCAGGAGTATGTGCAACCAAATATTGGCCTGAAAATTTTGTCCCCACCTAACATAAAAGAAACTTACTTTGCTAGTAACCGTTCTGATTGTCCATCGGATATGTCAAAGGCTCCTCTAAGAATTGACTTGCAGAAGGAATCTAAAAACTCTAAAATCCTAAAAGGAGATCACTTATTTCAAGAGCACTGTAATGTAAATACTTCTAGGCCTTACTCCGTCAGTAACCAAAAAGTGAAGATCTCCGGTATTGGAGTTGAGCCTCCATATACTTCATTGGATCACAGTGAACAAGAAGATGTGCAAACCATTGAGAGAACTATTACGAAGAAGAGTGTATGCCTCGACAGACATTCTTCTGATGAAGAAAGTTTTCCTGTGTTGGGGAAAGCTAAGCACATCACTCGAAAATCAAAACAGAGGTCTGAGGAGCAGAACGTAAATCAGTGCAAGGAAAGTGATGCCAACAATTTGAGTAACTATGAGATAGACATTAAAGGAACGGAACATTTTATCCAGGGATATAAAACAGCTGGAAATGAAGATTGTTCCCCAGTTACGGCAAAAAGTTCTCTGAGTTCCCTACAGTGTCATAAAGGAAAAAATGACCCTGGTAATTGTTTGGATAGTCCTCTTCCTTTGTCTGAGAGATTAAAGCTTAGATTCCAAAACACTTAAAGTGAAATCAGAAATATTTAAGTATTAATGTATGTATTATTACATAATCAAGTGTGATCAGCAGAAGAAAATTGTCAAGTTGAAGTTTAACTTTTAAAAAAATTAACCTTCTATTATATTTCATAAATTGCTTTTACTGTCTTACTCAAACCTAGTAAATGTTACCCAAAACTTCAAATAACATGTATTCTTAACATATAATTTTGTCTTTTAAAAATTTCTAGTAGCCTTGCACTTCAAATTCATGTTCCCCCTTGAACATATAAATGTCTCACCTGTTTGTTTCTATGTTTCTTTCTTTGCTTATTTTCACTCTTGAGAAGACTGTTTTCTCTTTAACTCATTTCCTCACTTTATCTCTTCTCACATCTTTCTAAGCAAGTTTATTTTCAATTAAAACTACCTTGCTTCACAGACCCACACACACTCTCTTAGTTTTTCTTTAATTGTAGCTTAAAATGCTAGAGCAGTAGTTGACAGAATAAATGTATCGCCTATTTTTCTTTTTTAATGATTTCTTTTATAAACCTCTATATATTTTAGTCTCATAATGTGGTAAGAATTATGATTGAAATGGTTAAATAAACTGAGGAAAGCTGTCCTTTATGCTTGTCCAGAAGTTCACAGATATGCAAAGTTGAAAAATATTTAGAAAGTAGAATGTAGAATCAGAGTTAAAAACTTATGTAAAATCACATATTTAATAATAGTATAAAAGACAAATTTTCTGCCTCATTATTGATTTACTTTTCTGTTTTCTTTTTCTTCTATTACCTTTGAGTTTTTTTTGGGTCTGGGGGCCACACCTGGTGATGCTCAAGGGTTATTCCTGGCTATGCATTCAGAAATCGATCCTGGCTTGGGGGACCATATGGGATGCTGGGTTCAAATCAAGGTCCATCCTGGGTCAGCCACAAGCAAGGCAAATGCCCTACCGCCTGACTATCGCTCCAGTCCCTTAGCTTTGATTTTTTTTTACCTTTTCAAAAATAACATGTACTGTGACATCCAGTGTTGGTTTTTATTTAATTTTAGGCACAAAAAAGTTACGAAAGTGTTACTCTTGTAGAAACCAATTGTAATGAAATGTCTATAATGTATAGAAAAAAACAGTAAACTTGTAGTTGCCAAGGTTTGTGGACAGCAAGAAGAGGTTGAAAAGGAAGAGAAATGACTTAATTGGATAGGTTTTGTGAGGAATGTATAATAATGAAAGTGTTCTAAAGTTGACTGTAGTGTTAGCAAAACAATATACTTAGCGCCTCTAACTTGTGAGATTTAAACAGGTAAATTTTATAATTACCAAATAAAGTCACAACAAAGCTGTATTTTTAATCCTAGATAATTTTATCTGTCCAAACATCCTAAAATGTTTGTAGTCAGGGGCCGGCGAGGTGGTGCTAGAGGTAAGGTGTCTGCCTTGCAAGTGCTAGCCAAGGAAGGCCCGGGGTTCGATTCCCCGGTGTCCCATATGGTCCCCCCAAGCCAGGGACAATTTCTGAGCACTTAGCTAGGAGTAACCCCTGAGCATCAAACAGGTGTGGCCCTATAAACCAAAAAAAAAAAAAAAAAAGTTGTCATCTAACCTCACTTCTAGGTATGCATTGCCATCTATATTTTAGAGATTAGAAAACAAAAGAGAAAGGAAGTAATTTCTCCTTGATTATAAATGAAGTAAACCAGTAAACTGGTCTGGTATTTATTTCATGATGCCATTTGTAAACTTAAACTCAAATTTTGAATCATTTTAACTTTTTTGTGCTTTTTCTAAAGTTGTGTTTGTTTTTAAAAACTCTAAAATAAATATACTTATTTATAAATATGCGTTTTATCTTTCATTTCATGTAAATGTAGTTTATAATAAGAATAATTTTTATTTTATATTCATATATAATGTTCTGAAACAAGCTTAGTTTTTTATTTAGACAAGTCATGTCTGCAGAACAGTATATGAGACTGCATAGAAAGTGTTCAGTGAACGTGTTCTTATTGCCTGGTACTGAATTTAGGGTCTTAGTTCTTCAATCCCTCTGTCTCCTTTGCTTATTTTTAAAATGCCATTGTGTTAAGTGTACTAGCTATTAGAAGTCTTATCCTTTGATCTGATGTGGATGAATGGGAGAAGGTCACGCTAAGCTAAAATACGTCAGAGGAAGGACAAATGCCAGCTTTTATGGCTCATACAATATTCAAATAAATTAAAACTGGGGTCAGAGTGATAGAATAGTAGGTAGGGGACTTGCCTTGCATTTGGCCAACCCAAGTTCAAACCTCATCAATCCATATGGTACCCCAAGCATAGCCAGGAGTGATTCCTGAGTACACAGCCAGGAGTAACACCTGAGCACTGCCAGCCATAACCCAAGGAAAATAAAATAAAGCAAGGGAACAATATCTAATTAAAACTGGTTAGACCTGACCAGAGGACAGGTCTCTACTGATGTTGAGTGCGATTAAAAGGAGAGGGTGGACATGATGTCTTAACATACCCCTAAAATAGTCTTTCTTTGTAAATAATAAGTTTTCAATTGCATCACTGTAAGGTACAAAGTAAAAAAGTTGTTGATGATTAAGTTTTAGTTATACAATGTTTCAACACCCATCCCTTCACCAGTGTACATTTCCCAGCACTAATAGCCCCAGTTTCCCTTCCACCCCCACCTTTGCCTTTATGGTAGACATTTTTCTTCTCTCTTCCTTTTATGCTTTTAGGCACTGTGGTTTGCAGTATCCTAAAACAGTATTTAAGTCTGTTTTATTCTCAATCATTTTCTGACCATGGCCCCCTTCTGACCTTGTTTCCTTCCTATGGCTCTCCTCTATCATTTGGCCTCTAGTATCATGGCATGACCCTCTATTTTTTTACTCCCTTGAAATATCCTAGGGGTGAGTCATAAGGCCTAGGATTGAGAAATTACTGTAAATCACTCTCATTACCTCAATAAAAATCAAAAATTTTAAATGAAGTGGTGGTAGTGGGAAAAAATTAAATTCACTAAAAATTAAAGAAATACATGGTTTCTAATGATGGCTTACTTTCTGAAAATAAAGGGAAGAAATCAACTATGTGTCCCTATGGTACTTGTAGCACTTAGGGAAGAATAGCTTAAATAATATTCCTGAAAGCAGCTTCCTTTCATCTACATAATAAGTGGCACCCAGGAAAAGCTTTTATCAGGCTTATCAGGCTCTGCTAACAACTTTCATTATCCTCTGACCAGGACCTGCAAATTGACATACTGCAGAATCAGACCCAG
>PVKC010035206.1:0-13533 GCA_004027635.1 Crocidura indochinensis | reverse complement strand
AGAGGGATCGCATTAAATCTGTATAATGCCTTGGGTAGTATTGCCATTTTGATGATGTTAATCCTGCCAATCCATGAGCAGGGTATGTGTTTCCATTTCCACATATCCTCTCTTATTTCCTGGAGCAGAGTTTTATAGTTTTCTTTGTATAGGTCCTTCACATTTTTAGTCAAGTTGATTCCAAGATATTTGAGTTTGTTTGGCACTATTATGAATCGGGTTGTTTTCTTAATGTCCATTTCTTCCTTATTACTATTGGTGTATAGAAAGGCCATTGATTTCTGTGTGTTGATTTTGTAGCCTGCCACCTTGCTATATAATTCTATTGTTTCTAGGAGCTTTTTGGTAGAGTCTTTAGGGTTTTCTAAGTAGAGTATCATATCATCTGCAAAAAGTGAGAGCTTGAGTTCTTCCTTTTCTATCTGGATTCCCTTGATATCTTTCTCTTGCCTAATCACTATAGCGAGTACCTTCTTTATTAAATAAGAATAAAGGAATATATTTGAGCAAGAATGGGAACTAGCGGGACCCGGTAGATAGCATGGAGGTAAGGCGTTTGCCTTTCATGCAAAAGGTCATCGGTTCGAATCCTGGTGCCCCATATGGTCCCCTGTGCCTGCCAGGAGCAATTTCTGAGCATGGAGCCAGGAGTAGCCTCTGAGCACTGCCGGGTGTGACCCCCCCCCAAAAAAAAAAAAGAATGGGAACTAGCAAAATGCATTTTAACTAAGGTGATAATAAAATGCCCATAGGTTAAATCTGCTCTCTTGGGAAAATTGTCAAAGTCTCATTTTTAATTTGAAGACTCCTTGTTTTAAAGATGAACATTCAAAATTAACACATATGCCCAGTAAATCTGAAATCAGCCCTTGGTACTGAAAAATGAATCGCCACTTTTCTGTCTCATTGGGAGATTATGTCTCATAAAAAAAGGATATGGCATAAAGCAAGATATAAATGTAAGCTCAATGTTTTAAATTATATTTATCCATAAAATTGGGCTTATTTCCTCATAAACACTGTTATTTTACTCTTTCCATACTGCTGTAAGGCCTTATGGCCACAAAAGACTTTGGGAAATAATTGTTATTGGCTAGAGCCATAAAACTTGGGGCAACTACACATAGTGACAGCAGCATAATCTTACTAAAGCAATTCTGTTCTGCTCAGTGGTGCTAAGAGTCAGCAGAGATACCCTTGGGACACCAGAAGTACATCACCAGTGATATGCTGCTTATGAAATCCCAGAGACTGAACTCAGTCCTGAATATTACACATATACTACAGTTGTTAGAGCTACCACAAAAGACCCTAGACATAATATTCGTGTATAGAAATAGACAGCTCAATATAAAATGAGTTATAAACTTTTCCTAACATTATAGTAAGTGTCAATGTGTGTTAACAAGGAAATACAGTATATAATCTTTCTTCAGCATTATTTCTTATAAAAACTGAAACTCAAAACTAAAAGTAATTTGTAAGTTTTTTATTAATGTACATTTCAAGGAAAAGTGATGTACATCTATGGGAAATATAAGACACTTTTAAATTAAATGTCTTGTTATAGATTTTCATTTTAATTGAATGATGTACTTAATATATTTCCAGTAAACCTAACATGACCTATTAAAATGGTAATAAACCTTAGTGGATAATGCTGATGTTCGTAAGATTGACTTAATTATATGTAGAATCTGAAAAATAAAACATAGCTTTTTAGTGTTTTCATGAGTCTATATAATTTCTGTTCATCTTTATTAAAAGTAAATTTATAAGTTTTACTAAAATAAATGAATGCATTATTTCATCTTTTATAAGCTCAGGTAAATTTTTAACAGAAAAGAATAGGCAAAATTAATCATAAAATATTTCATTCTGGTTCTGAATACCAACTCACTATATATGATTTCATAATCATAATTGTAGTCCTTATATGGACATAGAGAGTTATGGAACATGTAGTTGCATAAATATTGAAACCCAAGGGACAGCATCATGATGTGCTGACTGTTTTCCGTTAGTTAGTTCATTTTAATGCTTAGGACAACACTGATTTGCTGCTTTGTGTCTGACCTATATCTATCTTCAACTGCCGATCTCTGGGTTAATAACACCCAAGGGAAATCTGGCTCACTGCTAAATGTGTTTAGTCCTTTTCATTCTTAGATCCACTGAAAATTATTATTGACATTTTCAATTTATTTATTAGACAAATCTTTCATTTCAACCCACAAGTTTGTAGAGGTCAGCTTAGGTAAATCATCTTTAACTCTAGTTCATGCCACATGATCCCAAAAGGACATTGTTTGTACATATAGAACACAAATATTTACCATATTGATAGCTTGTGATAGATACCTTGATCTATTTTAAAATAAATAAAATCTAGAAGTCTTGGACTTATTTTAAAATATTAATTAAGCAGTAAATGATATAAAGATTGTATTTTAAATCAAATTTAAAATTATCTTTTTGCATGTGCAATTTCCAGGATTCAAATGTTTTCTCATCTTTAAAATGAAGTTACTATGCCTAAAGCAAAATATTGTTTAACAGTCATCTATTTTATAAAATAAAATACAATGTAAACAGTCTGGAAGTACATATAGTGTCTTATAGGTCATATTTTTCTCAACTAGGTCTACAGAGAGGTCTGGGTCCTAGGTAGTGAACTGTGTTTACCCACTGTTTATTAGCAGAGATCAAGAATACAATTTATTATTTACAAAATTGTGATTTTCTTAGTATCAACTTAATATATTCCTGAATATTCAAACCCTTTCATTAACTTTTTAAGATCCAATCCTCACCAACAATAATTGCCTTATGTTCATTAAACTTTATGCCATTTATGTTTGTATTCTTTTTTGCACCAGTCACTGAATGAAATCTTAAATTCCTAAATCACTCCCTACCTCCCACTAGGATACAGATTGTATATTACTCAGCACATATATTCAAAGTAAACATACTCCGCTTTCAAGGAATCTTTGAAATTCTTCTCCACCCTCTTCTATTACTCATAATTTATCATTAACAAAATTTTATATCACTAATATATTATTTTAAATATATCTATCATGAAAGAAAATGATAGAAACAAATATGAGCAGGTTTTAAATGAACAGAATAAACTTTCAGAAATAAACACTCAATTTTATATACAGTTGTTTTATGATAGTATAAAATGGAGAAAGGGAGTTGCATGAAATGGGGCTGGGAAATGTCAGAAAATAAGTGAAATTAAATCACTATCTGACATATACAGAGAAGTTAGTTTAAAATGAACCAGAATTAGATTCCAGACTTATATTTCAAACTTATATTCAAAATATTGCCTCAATGTTGTCTTCAGTGGTTTAAATCCATTGGTAAGGAAAAGAAAAACAAATAAATGGAATTACATTAATCTGGAATGTTCCTTCATATTGAAAACAGCTATCACTAAAACAAAAAGATATTATGTTGAATGATAAAAAATATACACACATCCTTTTCAAAAAATGTAAAGAGCTTAAAAAGCTCATCAATAGAGGCCAAAGCAATGGCATAGAGGTAGAACATTTCCTTACACACAGTTGACCCAGGATGGACCACAGTTAGATAGGTGGCATCCCATATGTGCCACCAAGTCAGTAGTGATTTCTGAACAAAGAGCAAGGAGTAACCCCTGAGCATCACCAGGTGTGGCCCAAAAAACAAATAATAATAATAATAATAATAATAATAATAATAATATAATTACAATCAGAACTAGCAGGTAAAACATAAACCCCATTACTAGGGATTTATCACAAGGACATAAAAACATTAGTTTAAAAACATGTATGCAATTTATGTAATGCTATTCAATGTAGTGTTATTTATCAGTAGCCAAGATCTATAATTGCCCCAGTGCTCAACAGCAAGTGGCTATATAGAAATTAGATAGATACAATTGGAAGGTATTGTGCTAAGTAAAATAATCAAGAGTAAATCAAATACCAGACAATGTAATTTATGGGTTAAATAGAACAGAAGTAGGCAATGCACACTGAAAATAAACCCTTCTTTGTTTTGGGATCAGACATACAGAAGGTTAGCATGGGTAAAGAAAAAAGATAAAAGGTTCCAGTGGACTGTGGTTGAGGAATAACTGTACTTAGATGACAGGTGTAAACTCATAATAATGCTCTCAAAATATGTAAATATTCTCACTCTTAAACCAATGTTTCCTCAATAAAGCATAATTATAATGTTAACTATTTTTCCTTGCATTTTTCTCAATGGAAGTTGCCTTATTATTGTTATTTACTCCATATCAGAACTAGGGAATTTAAGTCAAAAGGTCCTCACTATTTGTTTTATAACATGATATTTTCAGCTTCTTTTCATTGAATTGCATGTCACACCAACCTTCCATTATGACAGTCATCTACCAATTTTCACCAGATTCCTGACTATTGATGGTAGTAATTTCCTAAACCTTCACTATTTAGATATAAATTATTTTAATAAACAGGTCACTAATATTTATTTTACATTAACAATTAAAATTCTTTTACTTATATTGTTCCAATACTGCTATTTTTCAACCTATATTCTTTCTTCTGGACATATGGCATACGATTCATATCTTTCTTATTACTGAAAGGTAAAAAAAAATAAAATAATTTTTCTCTGCAGCTTCCGAGGACTCGCTCTTAATTTCTTGGACCCCACCCCTTCCTAAATCTCAAGAACTTGTCCTTGATCAAAAGATACATTTTTAACTGTTGCAAACCTTGTGACTTGTGGTTACCTAAACCTTGCAAAAATGTAACTGAGAAAATGTCAAGTATCATGTACTTCCTGAAATGGACCACCCTACTGTGGTGGTCCACTGTCTGAAAAGCTATATAAAGGCTTGTTAATTCTGGTTCGGTGCTCTCATCCTCTGGCTTATGATAGGCCACGTTGAGAGACCCTGCATATGCTTGCATAATAAATTCCCTTGTTTTGCATGGTCTCTGCCTCTTGGAGTCATTAGAGGGGTGCATGTAGAATTACCAACCTTATTATTACCAGTGGATGTCAATGGCTACAACACTAAGATAACAGACTCAGTGCAATATAAATTTCTAAATTTATATTATTATAATGGGAAAATTTATTTTTACACAAATTCTAATATATCTTTAGCCACATCTCTAATATTCTTCTCTATATGTGTTGACTTCATATTATATTTTATATCTATTATGATTCCAGTAATACTGAATCATGGTTCAAGTATTTTTGGGGGGCGAGGCACACCTGTTGATGCTCAGGGGTTTCTCCTGGCTATGTGCTCAGAAATCATTCCTGGCTCGGAGGGGACCGTATAGAACGTGCTGAGGACCAAACCAAGGTCAGTCCTGGATGGGACACGCGCAAAGCAAACTCCTTATCTCTGTGCTATCTCTCTGGCCCTGCAATTGGGGATGGGAGTTGGGACACACCTGCGGAAGCTGAGGTTTACTCCTGTCTTTTTGCTCAGAAATTTCTCCTATCAGGCTCAGGGTCATATGGGATGCTGGAGCTCGAACCCAAGTCAGCCATGTGCAAGGCAAAATCCCACCCAGTGTAATATCACTCCAGACCCCCACGTTCCAGTCTTATTAATTATGCTGAAACAAATATTAACACTAAGAATTTAATGTGTGAATCACAAATCACATTGCCATGTATCTCATTATAAAACTATGCTTTCTGATATTGTAACAATCTCCACTTCAAACATCAACTTTATAATCCATTAAAATATCTTGTATTCATTAAAGTACAACTATTGTATTTGATTTGTACAATTCATTTCATTTTCAAAATATCACCATACCCTCATTCAACCCGATTTAAATTCTTTTGCAAATCATTATATTTTCATCTCTACACTCTTATCTCCCTTGCTCCTTCTTCCAATCTTCATAGCTCTCCAATGCTCAGTTCTGATTAAATAGGCTCTTTATTGGTTTCATATTTTGATTATGTACAAAGAATGCAAATAAAAATTTTTAGTTATTTATTTAAATTAAATTCTCAAGATAAATGTAGATTCAAAATTCTGACAGTTTGAACATAGCATTTCACTAATATATAAACTCTTCAGCATTTTAGATATTATTTTACCTCTGTCCTTTACTATATCCTTTTCTGTCCTCATTCTCAAGACATAACAGTTCTTATTCAACTAAAGGAAGTAACATCACTAGCTTATAACTTGCTCAAATCTCTATTCTACTTTTATAACTACCACCTTCAGTATCCATAATCTCATACTGAAAATCATTTTAAATATAAAACTTTTTTACCTGTATCTGAATCAAAGTACACTTTTTTAAATTTTTATTTTTCTTATTAAGTGGCATTTTAAGTTGTACTTCTTTCTCCTGTAATTTTAAATTGTATTTTCCACAATATATTTAAATTATTATACACATATACTAATATTGGTGATTGTAACTGCAAACTCCAGTTCTATCTCTTTTTTTTGTTAGTTGGTTTGTTTTTGGGTCACACCCACCAGTGCTCAGAGGTTATTCCTGGCTCCATGCTCAGAAATTGCTCCTGGCAAGCACGGGGGACCATATGGGATGCTGGAATTCGAATCGATGACCTTCTGCATGAAAGACAAATGCCTTACCTTTATGCTATCTCTCAGGCCCCAACACCAGTTCTATCTTAATTAAAGTTATTTAGTATTTACTTTTGCTTTTTACTTTAACATGCATATTTTGATTTTGGATTATTTTCACTGTTTTCTAATACACTTAAGTATTATTTAGCAGAATACAATTAATTTGTGTCATTTACCATTTCTTGACTGGAAATATTTTCTTATTAAAGTTCTTGCCTGGAAATATATTCATACTTCTACAGATCAGGGTAAACAAATGTTGGCTGGAGATTTTTGTCCTATTTATTTGATTTAAATGAAATCTAAATCATTTTCCTTCTAAAATTTAAAAATATTTAAATCACCATTTGATAAACATAATTATTTCTATATGAAAAGAATTCGAGTAGCTTGCATTAGAGACCAGAGAGATAGAGTAGCACATAAGGTACTTGACTTACACACAACCAATCCAAGTCCCATCCCAACTGCATTCGTTTGCCCTGAGCCAAGCCAGAAGTGATGCCTGAGTGAATAAGTTGAAAAAAATCTATGGGATAGGAGAGATAGCACAGTTGTAAGGCATTGCCTTGCACATGGCCGACCCAGAATGGACCAGGTTTGATTCCCACTTCCCATATGGCCCTCTCAGGCTGCCAGGAGAGATTCTGAGCACCGAGTCAGGAGTAAATCCAGAGTGTTGGGTGTGGTGGCCCCCTAAAGAATCAAAAAACAAATGAATAAAGAAAAATCTTGATCTCAGATTTCTCTGGAATCAAAACACAGTGGCAGATTAAAAATAAAATCCCTAGAAATGTCCTTAATGGTACAATTTCCATTTGCTAATTTGCCAGACTTTACCCAAGTGTGTTCCTTGTCCTTTATTCCTGTATACATTTTTTAGTGCAGCTACTATTCCATATCAGGCATGTACTATATTTGAAGATCTTTACGTTATTTTTTCTTTCTGCCTGATATCCTTTGGCTATGCTTCTATCTCATTTCCTCATCTGTTTCATGTTTGCTCAATTGTCCCATATCAGTAAGGCCTAATCTGACCTCTATGTTCAAATATGAACTCACTGAAATACTTCCACCCTCATTTTTCACTATTAAGTCTTTTAAATTTGTAAACTTCTGACTACATATTGAACTTACTTAATTTGTGTATAATTCATACAAAATTTTATGTAAATTACACTAACATTGAGTTGTTTGTGTTTTTGAAAATTTGGTTAAATGGCATTTGATAAATTACAACTAGAATTGAGATTTAGTGGAGTTAAATTAACTTCTATTTATATAAATAATAACAATGAAATATGTGTTCGATCAAAATATTAATAACCAGGTAAATTAGATATACTACCCTAGTCAAATTCTTATCTCACACATTACATGTTTTATATATTCTTTCTCCTGAACCTAACAGTATTCTTAGTAATTTATGATAGCATACAGAATTTATATCTTGAATTATTTTAATGAACTCTTTATATGTTTTAGTCTTCCAATAGAAGAAAATATCCTATTTTCTCATGGATTCAGAGATCACTTAAAAATGCATTTATATTATAGTTTTTCCTTTGCCTGCTGAAAAAAAATGTTAGTCCTTTTGAAAAGCAGATTATGTTTTTACTCATGCGCCCCTGAATTCCTTATTGCATCATCTCATCTTGGATTGCTGCCTTCATATTTCCAACTATTCTTATAGCTGGATTTGCGTCTCCAGATCACAGCTCTTAAACTTTTGCAATGGAACACATTGGTCTCTTTTATAAATTTCCGCATGGTTAGAATCTAAATTATAAGTGATTAGTTTAATTTATTTTTAATCAGTAACAAAATTTCGAGGACTGAGTGACTTTTAAATAACAAAATGTAGTACTGGAGGTTTCAAAAGAATCACTTATGATCAAGTGAATAAATTTTATTTTGTTCATAACTAGCTTCTAATTGTAGTTTCATGTGACATAATGATTTATAAAGCTATGTGAAATTTATGTTCTAAGAACTAAAATGACAGTTATGAGGTATGAACTCATGATCAATTCACCTCCCAAAGGACTCAGCTTTTACTATCACCAAAGCTAAGGGTTAGGATTTTATAATATGAATTTTTGGAAGACACAAATGTTGAGTTTATGACAATGCTCATAACAATTGCATGTTGTAAAATAAATAGTTAATATATAATTTTCTACAAGCATCTTGTTCTCTCAACTTTCAGATTCAGTGTGCTCTAATATCTTTGGTTCCATCTAAATTAGTTTTCTAACTGGTGAATCTTATCTTTTAGCTGATGTGCACATCCTTGCAAACATTTTCATCATACTATGCCTGATGCAATAATGTGCCATGTTTTGCCTACCTGAACTCATTCTCTGTCATCCCATATAGTTCCCTAAGCACTGGCAGGAGCGTTTCTGGGTTGCAGAGCCATAACTGTCAGATGTGGCCCTCAGACAAAATAAAAAATAATAAAATAAAGACTTTATCATACCAAATAAGTTACCTAAATTTGCATATACCTCATATTCTCAATTGATTTCAATATAATCCATTTCCTTGAATAGACTAGTACTAGAAGAAAAAAATACCTCATAATATTAATGGTGCTATTTTTATATTATTGCCTTTCTCTTCTATGGTTCTAATTTCCTTGAGTAGAGAAAATATTTTCTTCAGGTTATCCTGACATAGATTTTTAACAGTGACAAATTAGTTCATGATTTAGGATGAATAAATAGTAAATTATCTATCATTTGCAAATGATATAATACCGACAAGGAGGGCTTAGATTTAATTCCTTATGACAACTGTGGTAAATAGAGGAGTAATGACTTGATAAAGTCTCTAAATGAAAGTTTTGCTTCACTAGAGAATACATCATTTAAATATTGTTGGATACACAAACACAAACATCCAGCAAGTAAATAAGCTCAGCTAGAAAGATGGCAGTCTTAGGAGAGTGACTGAAGAAGTTATTTAGGGACCCTTAATAAGTAATCATAAAAGCGTGCCACCCTTATAGAACACCCTATTAGTAGGGGTACTATATTAACTCTTCTGTTTGCCTCCTTTTCAAGAAGAAAACAATCCAGAGAATTTTGCTTTAACTACTCTAGGACCCTTTGATATGTAAAGGTTTGTTAGATTAGCATAGATAGACATATGTCTATTAATGTTTACTCTTCTGTGTTTACTGGTTTTAAACAATAAATACTAAGAGTCAAGGTCAGTCAGGGCTTTCAGTCCATGAGGCTGTGAACCACTGATCACATGCCTTTGTCTCTAAGGTCTGTGTTTTTGTTGAGGGGATGAGGGAGCAATGCTCCTCAGGGTAACTGCTGATACTATGCTCAGAAATCACTTCTGGAAAGCTCTCAATGCCAGAGATCAACCCCGGGTTAGGCCGTATGCAAAAAAAAAAAAAAAAAGAAGAAGAAGAAGGTCCTACCCACTGTGCTATCGCTCCAGCTCTGTCTTATTTTTATAATACTTTATTCAAAATTACAAACATATTTGTAGTTGAGTCTCAGAACAGCCCCATCCACTGTGCAGCATTCCCACCACCAATACCCCCCTCCCACTTCTCTCACTCCTTGCCTGTATTCAAGACAGTATGTACTTCTCTTAATCATTATTAGTATTATAATACTTTTTAGTGTAGTTATTTCTCTAACTCTACTGACTGTCTTGTTTTCTTTTCTTTTCTTTTTTTGGGTGGGAGGGGGTTGGAACTACACCCGGTGACACTCAGGGGTTAATTCTCTCTATGTGCTCAGAAATTGCTCCTGGCTTGGGGGACCCTATGAGACACTAAAGGATCAAACCTTGGTCCCTTCTAGGTTAGCACATGCAAGGCAAACGCCCTATCACTTGCACTACTGCTCCGGCCCCTGTATTGTTTTCTTTTCTTTCTTTTTTATTTTATTTATTTATTTATTTATTTATTTTGGTTTTTGGGTTAAACCCAGCAGTGCTCAATGTCTTGTTTTCTTAATCCTCTTTGCACCCCTGCCTCAGGTCCCTTCATCCAAGGCTGGTCCCTGGCAATCTCTTCCATATAAGTTGTTGCAGAAATATAAAAACTGAGGATAATATTCACAATTTAAGATAATTGTATTTCAAAATTATACTAGTACTCAGGAAAAAAGACTTTCAAAGCATCTTACAGAGGAAAAGCTCCAAGTTTTTATGAACATGGACATGGAAGTTAATGTTGAGGCATCAGCATATTTACTAGAATAGTAATTAAAAATTACCATAAAGAGCAAATATTAGGAGGAATCAGTTATATACATAGTTTGGCAGTCCTGAATATAACAGATATATAGTAAATACTTTATATTAGAAGTTCCAAAAACTAAACACTTTGAAGTCGTCAGTTGACTAAATGTTTATGACAATATGTACAAAAATGTTTATGCAAGGGGAAAGTACCTAATGTGAATATTTCCCTAAATTGATGTGAAGTCATGTTAGATTTTATTAAAAAGTTCCTATTTTAAAATCTCATGATGGTTAAAGGAGATGAAGATGAAATTATATAGGTTTCATATACTGAAATAATAATAATTAAGTTCATAATGAATTCAGGATTTAGAAATGAGATTTTCAGTAGGATTATCATATAGTGCCTTGCCAATGATCAATAGGTTCATGCAAAATAAAAAAGAGATGAGATGAGTTTTAAAATTATAAAGACTAGATATGTTCATTGACATATCTGCATTTACATTTACTAAATTTTCTATAAACTAGACAGCTCAGATAATATTTGATAGAAAAACATTAACTTGATACTGGGAAAATATTCCTTGACTTTTTAAATTATTAACAAAGGTGAGTTAAAGGATAGATTTCCACAAAATACATGTCCAATGTACAGGTTTTGAAAATGAAATGCTATGAAAAATAGTAAATATTATTGTACATGCCAAATGTGACTAACACTTTTAAAAATCAATTAAGGATTTCCTGTTGAACTAGACATATATGTATGGACTCAAATATAAATTATATAGTAGAGAATTTGATGAACACAAAAAGACTATTTGTCTATATCTGTCTATGTTGACAGATTAGCAGATAAAATACAGGTTTGAATAGTATTCAGTCATAATCCAATGAATGCTAACATTTACAAGAAATTAAAAAAAAGGAACAAGTTTTCAACAACCCTGGCTGAATCATAATTTCAGAATTCTTGCTGTCAAAACTGAGCAAATGCATTTTACTTTAGTTAGTAGTAATTTATTACAATAGATTTAAAATATAACCTGACTAGATTTTTTATGTTGATGCAAAGAAATATAAATTTGCTAATTGCCGAAGGGATATTGATGCAACATAGTATTGATATGCATCAGTACATCTAACAGAAAAGAATATTACATAAACATAATAAAGAAGCACAATAGCTGATTTGATGTAAGGCAAATAGTCTATGGTCTAACGATTGAGATTTTATCTATATTTAGAAATTGTTAAAAAATATTTTCCGGGCCCGGAAAGATAGCACAACTGCGATTGCCTTGCAAGCAGCCGATCCAAGACCAAAGGTGGCTGGTTCGAATCCCGGTGTCCCATATGGTCCCCCATGCCTGCCAGGAGCTATTTCTGAGCAGACAGCCAGGAGTAACCCCTGAGTATGGCAGGGTGTGGCCCAAAAACAAAAACAAAAAATATATATTTTCCTACTTATCTCCTGTGCATTTCTCTTACATTTTTTGAGTGTCACTTGTATATACTATTCAAGATTGTTTTGGAATTGCTGTCTCAAAGTGGCTTAGATGTCAAGACTGATCATATCAGAATAGAGATAGTGAAGCATTATGAGGGGCAGCAGGAAGTTTGAGTAGCCCTCTGAAAAAGTTCTTGAGATATTGGGATATGAAGAAACAAGTGATGAGATTTTAGATATTGCAGTCACTAGTCCAAATTTGCTAGAAGCAATACTGCCAGAATGATTTTGTGGCCATAGTAACTATGAAATAAGAACTTTTAGGGACCCGGGAGATAGCATGGAGGTAAGGCGCTTGTCTTTCATGCAAAAGGTCATCGGTTCGAGTCCCGGTGCCCCATATGGTCCCCCGTGCCTGCCAGGAGCAATTTCTGAGCATGGAGTCAGGAGTAACCCCTGAGCACTGCCAGGTGTGACCCAAAAAACTAAAAAAAAAGAACTTTTGCTAGGGCCACTGTAGGCCCACAGTAGGTTAATTTCCTCTGTATGAGGAAAGATGGTCTATTGTGTGACCCTTGGAAAATATAGTTACTTTTAAAAACATTAAAGAAGAGGTGGATTTCATCAATTTGTTCTCCAACCATAGTACAGATCCCTTAGTGAGCTCAGTGGGAATTAGAAGAGTAGATATTGTGCCTGTAAAAGTCAATAATTTGGCTCTTGAAATAAAACCAATCTTAACACCAGGGCAACCATCTTATTCTCTGACCATCATTTTATTTTTCAGTTTGCCTTAAACAGATTCCAAAAATAGTTGATAGACACTCCTATGATTGTGACCAATGACTACCATTTCTCCAGAACTCTACTTAAAACTGCAACACTTAAATAAAAAATTGCTTATCTGCTTTTGTATATTTGCTATGCTTGTCTAACATCCTAAAAGAATGATGTGTTGAATACTTTAGAAGCCAAGTAAAAAATGCTATTGGTTTAGTTTTGGGCCCCTGTGTTACTTTAGGAAATTAAAGTTCTCAAAATTTCTCTGGTTCTCTGAGTCTTTAAATTGATGACTACACAACAGTCAAGTAATAGGAATCTTGCCTTGAATAAGATTCCAGCACCACATAAGGTCTACTAACCTGACCATGGGTAATCTCTGAACAAAAAGCCTGGAGTGATCCCAGAAAAACCTTAAGTGAGCCCAGAAGAATGGTTAAAAAAAAAA
>PVKC010035205.1:0-13519 GCA_004027635.1 Crocidura indochinensis | reverse complement strand
TCTCCGTCCTTCCCCCCTTTTTTCCTCTTTCTACAAAGGCACACTAAAGATTGGGGTCACACGAAAAGGGAATCTCCTTGGCCTAAGAGATACAGGGTTTCTTCCACCATGGAATATGTCGTCATGGGTTTATCTATAGACTCCTTTCCAGTTCATTTGCTCTCTCCTTGATTTTGTTGTGTTGTGTGGAAGGCTTCTTTACTGGTCTGGATAATGATATCACACCTTTGTATGTGTTGTGGTGGAGTGGCTCCTTGCCTAGTAGACTATGAAGCAAATCTACCTCACTGCAGCCTCAATACCCTGATTAATCTTATAGCCATGCTACTCTGGGGCCCTCTTGTTAGGCTTAGTATTAACTTGACTCCTTAATGCTAATCTATGACTCTTGGGTGTGGGTCACCTGACAGCTTAGAGTCCTGCTGCTCAGACTCTGGCTTTAGGAGTATGGAAGCGAGACACTCTCAGATTGTCTCCTAGCAATAACAGCTCCATATCTTGGTCCCACCCAGCTGTTATAAGTCTAGTATCACCCATACTAGTATGTTTTAAGAGGCATTCTCCAGTTGCATCCTGACTCCTGATCCTTCCCTCTGTGCTGATGTTCACAGCCCAAGCTCAGCCATGCTGATGGGTTTATGACATTTCTCACAATTGCCAGTCCTCCTGCTGCTTTCTACAATTTTCTTCTCTGCTTCAAAATCAATTCAAAGCAACAACACTCATACTGTCACTGGGAATACTGTGACCATAGTTGTTACTTTCAGCTCAGCCTCTGTTCTCTAGGGCCACCGTTTTTTCTTAGTTATGTTCCTCTGTGTTTTATATTCTTTTCTTTTTAATAATATTATTAAGCATCATGGTTACAAACTTGTTCATAATTAAGTTTCAACCATAAAATATATGCACACCCCCCCTTTAAAAGTGCAACTGGGGAACATCATTGCTTGATATTCCATCTAGTGATCTGCCTTTGCTCTTTCTCTAAATGTCTAGTCCTGTTGATGGGTTCAGGGTTTTGGAAATTTTCATGCTCATGTTTCTCAGCATGAGTTGCATTAGGCATCTCCTGGCTCCTCCATGCTGTCTCTCCACCTTTTTTTTTTTTTTTTTGGTTTTTCGGGCCACACCCTTTTGATGCTCAGGGGTTACTCCTGGCTAAGCACTCAGAAATTGCCCCTGGCTTACGGGCACCATATGGGACACTGGGGGATTGAACCACGGTTCTTCCTTGGCTAGAGGTTGCAAGGCAGACACCTTACCTCTAGTGCCACCTCGCAGGCCCCAGTCCACCATTTATTCATCCCATCTAAATTGTTTCTTTATATTTCAGCAAACTGTTTCTCTGTATAATCTGTTGATCTAATAATATCAGTGTCCTAATATGCTATTTCAGTGTTCATACTGTTGAATAACTAATGATCCTGTTAGCATAGAGGACAATTGTGGAGGTATTTGTATATTTGAGGCAAGATATAAAAATCAGAAACACCTGGATTTAGTGGAGTGGAAGGGGAGAAGTTGTCAAAAGTTAATGAGTCTGTGAGGTGGGCAACAGCTCAGAGGATTCCCAGTACAAACGAATCAAGGAGAAGTGGCACAACACAGGGACAGTATGATATTTTTTTCGTTCTTTTTTTTTTTTTTTGGTTTTTGGGCCACACCTGGTGACGCTCAGGGGTTACTCCTGACTATGCGCTCAGAAGTCGCTCCTGGCTTGGGGGACCATATGGGAAACCGGGGGATTGAACCGTGGTCCGTCCTAGGCTAGCGAAGGCAAGGCAGGCACCTTACCTGCAGCGCCACCACCCTGCCCCTCTTTTCGTTCTTTTGGTGTCATAAATCTTTTGATAAACAAGAACCTGAGGATGTAAAGCAATTGTCTTGTATCACTCACTGAATTCCCATGTTTCCTCTTGATTCCTGGGTGCAGAGCCAGAAGTAACCACTAAGCACAGAGCTACATATAGAAAGTATAAGCAATTGACAAAATTACTCAAATAAAAACTTTTTGACAGTGGATATATATCACAATTCAATATTCAATGTTCCAGGGTATATCTATATAACTATCTATCCACTGTCAAAAAGTTTTTCACTTATTTATTCTTTCTTTTCTTTGTGAATCTGGGTTCTTTTATTTCTTTTATTTATCTTTATTTAAACACCATAATTAAAAACATAATTATAGTTGGGTTTCAGTCATTAAAAGAACATCATGGGTCCGGGGAGAGAGCATGGAGGTAAGGCATTTGCCTTTCATGCAGAAGGACTGTGGTTCGAATCTCAGCATCCCATATGGTCCCCTGTGCCTGAAGGAACAATTTCTGAGCATAGAGCCAGGAGTAACCCCTGAGTGCTGCCAGGTGTGACCCAATAAGACAAAACAAAAGAACATCACCCTTCACCAGTACAACCTTCCTAATGCCAATGCCCCCATCTCCTCCCTACTCTTCTCCCCCCTGTATTAAAGACAGGTTTTCTACATTCCTCACTCACAGACATTGTTATGGTAGTTCTCAGCATAGTTATTTCTTTAACTGCACTCACCACTCGTTGTGGTGAGCTTAATATCTCGAGTCAGTTCTTCTGACCCTCATATCTGAGAATTATTTTAATGTTTTTCATTTTTCTTAAAACTTGTAGATGAATGAGACTATTCTGTGTGTGTCTTTCTCCACCTGACTTATTTCACTCAGCAAATGGATTCCATGTATGGATATACATCCATGTATAGGAAAATTTCATGACTTCATCTCTCCTGATGGCTGCATAATATTCCATTGTGTGTATGTACCAGAGTTTCTTTAACCATTCCTCTGTAGAAGGGTATCTTGGTTGTTTCCAGAATCTGGATATTGTAAATAGTGCTGCAATGAATATAGGTGTGAGGAAGGGATTTTGTACTGTGTTTTTGAGTTCCTAGGGTATATTCCTAGGAGTAGTATAGTTGGATCATATGGGAGCTCGATTTCCAGTTTTTTTTTTTAATCTCCATATTGTTTTCCATAAGGGCTGGACTAGATGGCATTCCCACCAGCAGTAAATGAGAGTTCCTTTCTCCCCACAAGGCCACAGCACTGATTGTTCTTGTTCTTTGTGATGTATGCCAATCTCTGTGGTGTGATATGGAACCTAATTGTTGTTTTGATTTGCATCTCCTCGATTATTAGTGATGTGGAGCATTTTTTCATGTGCCTTTTGGCCATTGTATTTCTTTTTGAATACTTGTCTGTTCATTTCTTCTTCTCATTTTTTGATGGGGTTAGTTATTTCTTTCTTGTTAAGTTCTGTCAGTACCTTGTATAACTTAGATATTAACCCCTTATTTGATAGGTATTGGGTGAATAGCTTCTCCCATTCTATGTGTAGCTTTTTTATCCTATGCATTATTTCCTTTGAGGTGCAGAAGCTTCTCAATTTAATGTAGCCCCATTTGTGTCTCTCTGCTTTGACTTGTTTGGAGAATGCTGTTTCATCCCTTTTTTTAAAATGGTTTTTGGGTGACACTCAGCAGTGCTCAGGGGTTACTCCTGGCTCTATGCTCAAAAATCGCCCTCAGCAGGCTTGGGGACCATGTGGTATGCCAGGATTAGAACCACTGTCATTCTGCATGCAAGGCAAATGCCTTACCTCCATGCTGTCTCTCTGGCCATTCCATTCCTATCTTGACAAATGTTTTTTTTTTATCAAGAATGAGTATTTCTCCTCTTCAAATGTTTTCTTTGCTTCTATTCATGGTTTTAATTTTTCTTTTGTTGATATGGTGTATTTTGTTATTTGATTTATGTAAGTTAAGCCATCCTTGCATTCCTGGAATGAAACCTACTTGGTCATGGTGTCTGATCTTCTTGATAAGGCATTGCATCCTATTTGCCAGAATTTCGTTGAGGAACTTTGCATCTGTGCTCAATAGGGATATTGATCTGTAGATGTCCATTTATGAAGTATCTCTGTCTGGTTTTGGCGTCAAGGTGATGTTAGCTTCTTAAAATCTATTTGGGAATGTTTCTGATTCTTCAATTTCTTGAAACAGCCTGAAGAGGAATGGTAGAATTTCATCTTGAAAGGTTTCAAAGAATTCATTAGTGAATCCATCTAGGCCTGGGCTTTTGTTTTTGGGAAGACTTTTGATTACCATCTTAATTTTCTGAGAACTGATGATCTGTGTAGATATGCTAGATCATCCTGGTTTAACTGTGGAAAATTATAAGAGTCCAATAAATTATCCATTTCTTCCAGGTTTTCATGTTTCATGCATAGTTTCTCAAAGTAGTCTCTGATTACCCTTTGAGTCTCTATAGTATTGTGGTGATCTTCCCCTTTTCATTGCTAATCCACTTTATTAGATTTCTCTTTATCCGTTTGTGTGTGTGTGTGAGTTTTTCTAGCCATTTATCAAGCTTGTTTATTTTTTTATTTTATTAATGAACCAATTTTTGTTTTTGTTGATCTTTTGGATTTTCACTTCATTGATTTCCGCTCTAAGTTTTGATATTTCCTTCTGCCTACCTATTTTTGGTTCCTTTTCTTGATAATTTCTGATTTTATAAGCTATTATTAAACTATTTTATGTTCGCCTCTTCTTCCTTTTTGTTGTGTGCTTGCAAAGCTCTAAATTTTTCTCTAAGTACTGCTTTTATTGTGTCCCATAAATTCTGACTATTTGTGTCTTCATTGTCATTTGTTTCCAGGAATGTTTTGATTTTCTTCTTTTTGTTTTTTTGTTTTTTTCTTTTTCTGGTCTTTGGGCCACACCCAATGATGCTCAGGGGTTACTCCTGGCTATGCGCTCAGAAGTCGCTCCTGGCTTGGGGGACCATATGGGAAACCGGGGGATCGAACCGTGGTCCGTCCTAGGCTAGCAAAGGCAAGGCAGGCACCTTACCTCCAGCGCCACTGCCCGGCCCCCTTGATTTTCTTCTTGATTTCATCTTTAACACACTGGTTGTTAAGTAGTGAGTTGTTCAGTTTCCAGTTAAAGTATTTCTTCTGTGTTTCTTGGCAGTTCACTTTTAATTTCAGTGCCTTATGAAAAGAGAAGGTAGTTTGTACAATTTTTCTCCTCTTGACTTCATAAAGATATGTTTTATGGGCCAGCATGTGGTTTATCCTTGAGAATGACCCATGTGCATTGAAGAAGAATGTGTATCCAGTTTTCTGGGGATAGAGTGCCATATATGTATCTATATCTATCTATCTATAGATATATATCTCTATAGATAGATAGATATAGATAGATATATATCTTCTTACAGGTTTGCCAACAGTTGTATTAAATATCTTACCTGTCCATCATTGGGTGCATGTATGTTTAGGAGTGTGACTTCTTTTTGTTGTACATATCCTTTGATAAGTACAAAATGTAAATTTTTTTCCCATAGAAAAAGTTTGGGGCCACACCATACCCTGCAGTGCTCAGGATTCAGAAATTAACACTGCAATATGATTTCCAATATCTATATTTTTCTTTTTCTAAACTTAATTTTAGGTGTCAGTGACTGTTATGCTTCTTGTTATTTTCAATCAAATTAGACTATGGTGTTAGTAAGATTTTTTTGTTTTGTTTTGGGGCCATACTCGGCAATGTTCAAGGGTTACTTCTAGATCTGTACTCAGGAATTACTTCTGGCAGTGCTCATATGGGATGCCAGGGAAGGAACCCACATAGGCCACATGCAAGGCAGCACCTTTTCCTCTGTACTATCACTCTGGCTTCTGATTTTGATGAGAACTATTAAGACAAACGAGGCAAGAAAAATATTAACCTTATTATTCATTTTATAGAATTTAGCTTCAAATAAAGGAATGAAAGGATATCTAAGTTTATAATACAAAATAATTTCTTCCCATTCCTGATTCATTACTATAAAGTCATGTTAGCTCATGATAGATTCATTTCCTTTATTTGCTTTCTCTGCATTTTTTTCACTTACTGTTTACTGCTTGTCCAATATTTTGTTTTTTCTACTATTCTTTGTTCAAACTGCAAAAATCTGAAATAAAAATATAATATAGAAGTATAGGCATCAGCTAACATTTTCTATGGCATATGGTACTTCAGATGCCATATGTACCAGTGTTTAGTGATTCTGGCAAAGAGGCATAGAATGGTGAAATCCAACTGCCAGGATTGCTGAAAACAAATATGTAAATGCTCCAGGGCTTTTGTTATTCATAACATACCTCTAACACAGCACATACAATATGCTGTTCATTCTGTAACTAGTATAACTAATAAACCACATAAACTGCATTTTCCTCTCTTATTTTTTAAGGCTTATCCAACTTTGTTTGGACCTCTTATCTAACCTTTAATCCCACTATCAAACCCTGAATTTCATGAAGCTCATATTAATAAAATAATGTGATAGGAATGTTATAGGGGAATATAATAGGAAACCTTCATTTTCAAGTTTTATTTTAAGTTAAAATCCAGTCTTCTGCAAGCCTATTCTGTGAAACAAAGAAAACATGCTGAGCATGGTCTTAGGAAGCAGCCCATAGTCATTAGGGAAAAGCAACTAACACCAAGAGAGGCAAATCTGGGCAGAAGAACAGAAAAAGTCTCTGTACTACGGAACTGTTCATTGGTCTTCCCAACAGTGAAGTTCTATAGTCTGTAATGTGAGGCTCATTGATATAATTACTTTAAAATAGAGAAATGATCATTGCGATGGCTTTTTCTTTCTTTTTTTATTTTTTGAAGTAAAAGCAGGTTTTATTTAGAAATTCTGAGGAAGGGTAAAGAAGAGAAAGAGAGAGAATACTGTGCTCAGGAGTGAAAATGGGCTTTTCAGGACCTGAACATAGCACAAAGGATAGAGCATATGTCTTGCATGAGGCTGATGTGAATTTGATCCTTTGCATATAGTTCCTCAAGTTTACCAGGAGGGGTAATTTATTTTTTTTCTCTTTTTGAATATTTAATGTACATAGTGATAATGAATAAGGGGAATTCCCTCCATCAGTGTTGTCTCCCTCCACCCCTTTTCCCAAATAATAAATGAAAAATAGGTTGTTATAAAAGATACTACATAAATTCAAAGGGTAATCAAATTGCTTTAATTATAATTAAATTATTAATTAACTATAATAATTATTTTATGCAAAAATATTAGAAAATCTAGAAGAAATGAATAAAACCTTATGCTCCTATAAGCTCTCAAAGTTGAGCCAATATGATCTGGGATACACAAATAGACCTATAGCAATCAAGGAAATTGAAATAGTAAACCAAAGGCTTCCCAAAAATAAAAGCCCAGGTCCACATGGATTCACTAGGGAATCGGTTTAAAGTTTTAAAGAGGACCTCTTGTCAGTTTTTTTTCAGGCTCTTCCATAAAATAAATAGCAGAAACACTGCAAACAGTTTCTATGAAGCTAACATTACCCTGATAACAAAAGCAGACAGAGACACCACAAAAAAGAAGAGAATTAGGACAATATCCTTTATGAACACAGATGTAAAGGTTCTCAACAGAATTCTAGCAAATAGAATCCAATAACTCATCTAAAAGCTTATGCAATGTGACCAAACAGAATCCACTCTAGGGATGCAAGGATGGTTTACTGTATGCAAATCAATCAATATAATATATATCAGTAAAAGTAAAAACAAAAATTATATCATCATATTAATAGACACAGAGAAAGCATTTGACAAAGTCCAGTATACATTCACGATAAAACCTCTCAATAAGATAAGAATAAAGAAACTTTCCTCAACATTGTCAAAGCCCTTTATCAAGAAACCATTGCAAAGATTATATTCAATGGAGAAAAACTAAAAACCTCAAAATCTAAAAATTGAGCAATAGCACTCCTAGGAATATACCTTAGAGACCCAATAACACAATGCAAAAAATAAAAGCCCTCTGCATTCTTATGTTCATTGCAACAATTTTCATTCCATGATAGGAAGCTTGCCACAAAAAGCAGTAAAGTGAAGTTAGACGAACCAACATGCATAATGATAGTTGAAAATGAATGGGGCCCGGGAGATAGCATGGAGGTAAAGCGTTTGCCTTTCATGCAAAAGGTCATCGGTTCGAATCCTGGTGCCCCATATGGTCCCCCGTGCCTGTCAGGAGCAATTTCTGAGCATGGAGCCAGGAGTAACCCCTGAGCACTGCCGGGTGTGACCCCAAAACAAAAAAACCAAAACCAAAAACAAAAACAAACAAACAAACAAACAAAAAAACCCAGAAAATGAACAAGAACCAGGTGCTGCAAGGTGATAAAATGTTATGCATAATACCCCTTCATTAAAAATGTTACAGATCATAGTGTCTGTAGCATCACAGAGTACCCTCTGAGAGCGGATCCTGCAGAAAGCTCTAAAAGTTGCTAAGTATGACTCAAAAACCAAAAATCAAATGAACAGACAAACCAAGAACAATCAAACAAAAAACCCCAAAATAACACAAGCCCTTCATGGAGTCAAGCTGGAGTGAAGGTAGGGTAAATTGGAGCATTGGTGGGATTGGTTGTTGGAAAGAGTATACTGGAAACCCAACTATAAATGATTTTGTAAATCATGGTAATAAATTAAAAAAATTAAAAATAAAAACAAAGCAAAATGAAAAATGCTTGGTGTGGTTCAGTTGTAAATAAACTACCTTGGAGACCCAAGACCTCTAATTCCATCCAAAACCTTGCCTGATACATATTTTATTTCATTATTTTACTTTATTTTACTGTTTTGGGGCCACACCCAGTGACTCTCAGGGGTTACTCCTTGCTATGCACTCAGAAATTGCTTCTGGCTTTAGGGGACCATATGGAATGCCTGGGTACTGGTGTCTCTCCTGGCAGCCAAGCACAAGGCAAACACCCTACTGCTGTGCTATCACTCTGGCCCCTTCCCTGATATTCTGAATGATACTCTCAGTTCTGCTGTTGTGTTCCTTCGTGTTGCTCCAAGTGTGAAAGCATCATAACCAAGTGTATGATTCAAAAAAAAAAAAACAACAAAAGAAGAACATGAGAAGAGCAAGAGAATAGAAAATAAATAAAAATATTAAGTAATGATACTTGCTGTTTATCCTATGCTGTATTTTTCTCCTATAATATCTTCCTCTGCATTTTAAATTGAGATTACTATAGTGAGAAGATAGGATCTCTTTATTAGTCCATCAAATGAAATGTTGAAAAGTATGTTAGTGTGTTTCATTACAATGGCCCTACAATAATAATAGGTAAAATTTTACTTAATTATACTAAAACATGCATATATATGCATACATACAGCAAGCAAACTAACTTATTGTAGTAAAGAGCCAAAAGTTCTTTAAGACAAATTTGCCAACAAAATAAACAATCCTGTATATAATGCAAAGCTTGCCAAGTCCTGTCAAAAGATCGGATGACTCAAAATAATTCTCAAATGACAAAGAATGATTAAAATAACCCCTTTACTAGGGCCCTGCAGGAAGCTTTGTTACAGTTATCACTGTGAAAAAAAAATCAATCACGTCTAAGATGCAGATACAGGGAGGGAAGCATGGGACTGTGTACCTGGATGTAGGAGTCAACACTGAAGTATTTGTGGTATTTGTATATAGGTACAGAAGATAAATTTACTCTAATAAAATACATGTGAGTAATTGGCAAGATAAGCCTATTAGGATTTAAAGACCTTTACATTTTCACGTGATAGAGTTAAAGTTTTATTTATACTAATCAAGATTTCCATTAAAGTTATATACGTGGATATTTAAGTCCGCATTGATTAAGGACAATATTTTTTCCAGTATTAGGCTGTGATCCTGTAGAAGGTCATGAAATCAAATTAGAGAGTTATTATTCACTTTCTACAACAACTATGCTGAGAATTATAACAATGTCAGTGAATGAGGGATGTAGAAAGCCTGTCTCGATTGCAGGCAGGGGTAGGGAGGGAAGAGATGGGGACATTGGTGATGGGAAGGTTGCATGGTGTAGGGGGATGTTCTTGCTATGACTGAAACCCAACTACATTTATGTTTGTAATCACAGTATTTAAATAAAAAAATAATTTAAAAAAAGAAAACATATTATAGATAGTGAATGAGGAGAAAGTGTTCTTTGTGCAATATGTGCATAAAATTTTTATTATAAAATGTGGCTTTATATTTTAAATAAAAAATTTAAGTTTTGTTTTATTTTATTTAAACGCCATGATTACAAGATTGTTCATAATAGAGATTTTTCATAGATAAAGTTGTTTATGATTGAGTCACAGCCCTACAATATATAACAACCTTCCTCAGTGAGCATTTCCTGCCACGAATGTCAACATTTTCCCTATCACCCTCCTGGATACCCAATTCTCTCCCACCCACTCTCTTCTGCTTGCCAATAATGCTAGCATTTTATTTCTCTCTCTCTTTCACTCACTCATTCACACGCTCACCAATCTCTTTTCTTTTGTGACATTGTGGTTTGTATTACTGCAAATGAAGGCATGCCATGAAGGTCCCTTCCATATTAGACATTCTCTACTATAACTGCACTCTCTGCTCTTTGTGGAAGCTACCTATCATGGAATAGTACTCCTGATTTTCATTTCTATTATCTCTGGATATTATCCCCACACTGTCTTTTATTTTTCTTATATCCCAGTGATGACTGAGATTATTCTGTTTAGCCCTTTCCCTCTGACTCATTTCATTCAGTATAATTCTCTCCTCATTCATCATTTATAAGCAAAATTCATGACTTCCTTTTATTTCTAATGGATGCATAGTATTTAAATGTGTAGATATATATTAGTCTCTTTAGCCATTGACCTCTTGTACACCTGGGTTGTGTCCAGATTCTGGCTATTGTAAATAGTACTGCAATGAGCATTGGAGTACAGAAGTCATTTTTGTATTGTGTTTTTGTGTTCCTAGGATATATCCATAGAAGTGGTATAGCTGGATCATATGGGAGCTCAATTTCCAGTTTTTTGAGGAATCTCCATATTGTTTCCACAAAGACTGGACTAGACATGGCATTCCCACCAGCAGCGTATGAACGTTTTTTTCTCTTCACATCCCTGCCAGCACTGATTGTTCTTGTACTTTGTGGTGTATGTTAGTTCCTGTGGCATGAGATGGTACCTCATTGTTTTGATTTTCATCTCCCTGATGACTAATGATGAGATGCATTTTCTCATGTGTCTTTTGACCATTTGTTTTTCTTCTTTGAGGAAATGTCTGTTCATTTCTTCTCCCCATTTTTTGATGGGGTATAATTTTTTTCTTGTTAAGTTCTATCAGTACCTTGTATATCTTAGATATTAGTCCTTTATCAGATGGATATTGGGTGAATAATCTCTCCCATGCCATAGATAGGCTTTATATCCTAGTTACTCTTTACTTTGAAATGCTGAAGCTTCTCTTTTAATATAGTCTCATTTGTTTATCTCTGCTTCCACTTGCTTGGATGGTGATGTTTTCTCCTTGGAGCTGATTTTAGTCTCAATGTCATGGAGTGTTTTACCTATGTTTTCCTCTATATACCTTATGGTTTCAGGTTTGATATCAAGATCCTTAAAACATTTTGATTTGACCTTTGTGCATGATGCTAAAGAGATGTCTGTGTTCACCTTTTTGTATGTAATTAATAAGTTTTACCAACACCACTTGTTAAAGAGCATTTTGTTGCCCATTTTTTAAAGATCAAATCTTGTATACCTGGGGTCAGTCTCAGAATACTAAAATCTCTTTCATTGGTCTGAGGATCTGCTTTTTTCCAATACCAGGCTGTTTTTTTAAATAATAATTTTTATTTTGACCAAAGTAGATTACAAATAAGTCACAGTAGTATTTTAGATATATAGTGACATTGAATCAGGGGCATTCCCACCACCAATGTTGTCCTCCCTCCACTCCTGTTCCCAGCATGCATCCCATATCTCCCCTCCTTCGCCTCCCAGGCTGCTAGGATAGGTGGTCCCTTCTGTGTCTAGCTTACTGTAGATTGGGTATCAATTCTGTTGTAGTTGGCTTTGGATTTGGTGTTTAAATCTGACCATTTTTTAATTTCTACTCAATGTTCATATGACTGTTTGGCCTTCGTGCCCTCATTATTTCCCCCTCAATTTGTGAGGCAGAACAAGATGGTTCAAGTCATGTCGTTCTGTTTGAAGGTAAGGAAAAAAGGGGGGGGCTGTTTTAATGGATTTTGATTTATAGTATAATTTAAAATTGGGGAATATGTTGCCTCCCATCTTCCCTCTCATCTTCTTTTTCCTGAGAATTGATTTATCTATTCATGAACATTTATTGTTCCAAATGAATTTCAGGAATGTTTGATCCACTTCTTGAAAAATGTTATGGGTATCTTTATAGGGATCGCATTAAATCTGTACAATGCTTTGGGAAATATTGCCATTTTAATGATGTTAATCCTCATAATCCATGTACAGTGTATATGTTTTCATTTCCTTGTGTCCTATTTATGTTTTGAACCAGTGTTTTAGAATATTCTTTATATCGGTCTTTCCTTTCTTTAGTTAATCTAAGGTACTTGATTTTTTAATACAATTGTGAGAGGTGTTGTTTTTGTAATGCCTTTTTCTTTTTTCCATTATTTGTATATAAAAATATCATGGATTATTTAGTCTTAATTTTGTAGCCTCCCACTTTACTATAAAAATTTATTGTTTCTAGAAGCTTTTTGGTTGAGACTTTAGTATTTTCTAAATATAGTATTATGCCATATGCAAACAGTGAGAGTTTGACTTCTTTCCTATATTGATGGCCTTGATATCTTTTCTTGCCTAATTGCTATGACAAGTACTTCCAATACTACGTTGAATAGAGGTGATGAGAAAGGGCAACTTTGCCTTGTATCACATCTTAGAGAAACAACTTTTTTTTTTTTTTTTGGTTTTTGGATCACACCTGGCAGTGCTCAGGGGTTACTCCTCGCTCCATGCTCAGAAATTGCTCCTGACAGGCACGGGGGACCATATGGGGCACCGGGATTCGAACCGATGACCTTTTGCATGAAAGGCAAACGCCTTACCTCCATGCTATCTCCTGGGCCCCAGAGAAACAACTTTTAATTTTTCCCCATTGAGTAAAGTATTTGCTGTGGGCTTATGGTAAATGGCCTTTACTATATTGAGAAAAGATCCTTTAATTTTGATCTTGCTGAGTGGTTTTGTAATCACACGTAGGTGTTGGACCTTGTCAAATATTTTCTATTCATCTATTGATACTATTATCTAATTTTATTTTTTCTTTTGTTGATATGATGTGTTATGTTGATTGACTTGTGTATGTTAAACTATACTTGCATCTCTGGGATAAATCCTACTTGGTCATGGTATATGACCTTGATGAGCTGTTGGATTCTATTTGCTAGGATTTTGTTGAGGATCATTGCATCTGTGTTCATCAAGAATATTGGTTTGTAGGCCAGGAGAGATAGCACAGCGGCATTTGCCTTGCAAGCAGCCGATACAGGACCAAAGGTGGTTGGTTCGAATCCTGGTGTCCCATATGGTCCCCCGTGCCTGCAGGAGCTATTTCTGAGCAGACAG